>JAGFNQ010007040.1:65186-143924 GCA_024364735.1 Boesenbergia rotunda | reverse complement strand
TATGAATGATATGCTCATGTTATGAATGATATGCCATGTTATGAATGATATGCCATGTTTACGAATGATATGCCATGTTTATGGATGATATGCCATGTTATGAATGATACCATGTTTATGATGATATGCCATGGTTATGCATGATAAGAATGAAAATGATGAATGAAGGTTAAGTATGATGAATGAATGAATTAAACGGCACGGTCGATGGTCGACGGTACGACGGTCATATGGACCGGTAAATGGGCCGGTAGACGGGCCGAGCCGTAACAAGTTATGTTATGATAAGTATGCCATGAATGACTTATGAATGATGAAGCATGCAAAGTATTTTATTTTATTTTATGGGCTTGTACCGGACCTAAGTAAGGTCCACGGTTCTGGACTACCGATGATGCTGTCCACGGTTCGGGACTACCGATGATGCTGTCCTTACGGTTCGGGACTACGATGATGCTGTCCTTACCCTAGTAGGTCGAGATTAGCTACCTCGTATTTACATAGGGATGCGCGCATATGATGAATGAATGTGGTACAAGCCAGGGCCCAATGATGTTATGATGATGATTTAAAAGCATGTTTTAAAGATTAAGCATCTTTATATATATATATATATGCACAGTTGTTACATGCATCCATTCATGTTATGCATTACGTTATGAAAAGTATGTTTATGAAAAGTATGTTCATGAAAAGGATGGTTATGCCATGATTTATTTATGTTTATGCCATGATTCTTATGCCATGATTTATTTATGTTTATGCCATGATTTTTATGCCATGATTTATTTATGTTTATGCCATGATTTTTATGTCATGATTTATCTATGTTAATGCCATGATTTTACTTATGTTCATGTTAGTTTAGGATGCCATGATTTTATGCTAGTTTAGAATGCCATGCTTTGATTATGTTTATGCTAAGTTAGGATGTCATGCTTCTATTTATGTTCATGTTAGTTTAGGATGCCATGATTTAATTATGCTTATGTTATGTTAGAATGCCATTATTTTATTTATGCTCATGCTAGTATAGGATGCCATGATTTTAATTAGGTTATGCCATGATTTTATGTCCATGCCAAGTATTATGCCATGCTATGAATATTTACTATGTTTATGGATTGTGTCTATGCCATGCTATGAATATTTATGATGTTTATGTTTATGCCATGCTATGAATGTTTATGATGTTTATGTTTATGTCAAGTATGATGTCATACATGAATGTTTATGGTTATGTTTATGTCATGCTATGAATATGATGAAGCCATGTCCATGACATGTCGAATGAATGCTAAGTGATGATAAGGATGACGATCTAAGTAAAGCATTAAGTATGCTAATGTTTCATATGTTTATGATTAAGTGACGGATGGTTTTAGTGGGTAGGAAAGAGTCTTACTAAGCCTGTGTGCTTATAGTCTTATTTTCTTATACCGCAGATCACGCAAGGGGATAATAAGGAAGCAGCAGGAGGGCATTGCAGAATGTGTGTGATAGTGACTTGGCCAAGAGACCATATGTTTGTTTGTCTTATGATAGAACTCTACCTTTACTACTAAGTACTTGAATATGACTCTATGACATGATGCTAATGTATGACATGATGCTAAGTATGATATGATGCTAAAATATGGCATGATGCTAAGTATGATATGATGCTAAGTATAAAGTTAATATGCCAAGCTTCCAGGTTATGATGGTAGGAATGGTAGTAAGTGCATGTACGTGTAAGTTTAAAGTTTTCCGCTGCATTATGATGTCTACATGCCTAAGTATGTTAATGTAACGCCGCTTTATGATGGTCTATAAAAAAAAAAAAAAGCGGGCGTTACAGGTTGGTATCAGAGCAGTAACCATCTCACTAACACACACATCAAGCCCTCTTCCTGCCGCTTCCAAGTAAGTACCTTTAAGTGTATTTTATGTTCTATTATGATGCTAGAATTATGATACTTATGACTCTAGAATATGCAAGAATGAACCATGATTATGATGAAAGGTACTTTGAGATAAGTACCTATGAACGATATATATTTTGGTATTTTATCTTATTTTAGGAATTAAATATTTAGAATAATATAGGGGTAGGAAAAAACTGATATTGGCCATACTTGTCCGTTAGAAAGGAAAGCAGGGTTAGAAGACAGGGTAACATAATTAATGAGAATTTATGAATGAGAAATAAACTATAAGTAGGTAGAGTAGCTAGAAGATTTTAGCTCACTTAAGGCGATATAACTAAGTGAATAACTATATGAATATATAGGTTTATAGATAACTTAACAAACTAGAGTGTAGATAGAAGAGAAATGTAGTATTTGTTATACTAGTGTTATATCCTAAAAAGAATTGTCATTTTTAATAGGCTAGCCGCTATATTTAAATAAATAGGTTATTAGTCAAAGACTGGGTATCTGGTAATGAGATTAAATATAGTATTTTATGAATTTAATGGAGAAATTAACAGAGACCGTATGCATTATAGGTTAGGTAGTTAAAACAGAGTAAGTAACTCAAATAACTAGAATAGGAAGTAATATGATAAGCGATACATGAGTTTAGGTAATCTAAATATGCGACAACGACGAGGGCTGGAATTGGTAAAGGACTACGACCGTGAGATCTTCTACCATCCAGGGAAGGCAAACAAAGTGGCCGATGCACTCAGCCGGAAGTCAAGTGCCACTTTGATGTCCATGTCTAGATTACCCCGACCACCCAAAAGGGAAAATTCTGAGGGTTGGGGGTCGAGGTCATCTCCGGATGGCTTTCTACCATGACAATATCGCCGACGCTATTCGAGGACATACTAGAAAAAAAATGGGGATCCGAACCTTCAGAGAATCAAACAGGAGATTCTTGAAGGGAAGGGCGATGGTTTTCGTATCGCCGACGGAGGAGTACTACATCTTAGGGATCGTTATTTATCCCTAATGATTTGGAATTAAGAAGAGTTGTGAACCAAGGCAAGTTTGTACTGTTGATGAAAGACGCCTGTTAATATTTAGCAATAAGCCTAGAGTAAAGAGAGGATAGTGCTCTATTAATGGAGGCTTATTTACTATAGTATTAAGGGAGTAGAGTATTTGGTGTAGATATTGTAAGAGATTATAGTAGTTACGAAGTGAAGACTTAGTGATGTATGTCTGTTAGGAACAGATTATGGTGTGAAGTTATTTGGCTTTAAACAGATATACATCGTAGTAGCAATAGAGTAATATTCTTGATATAAGAAAGAGAGAGGGTAAGAACTAGATATATAAAGGAAAGAGTGATAGGGATCAGTGAATAGGACCTTAGCTATAACTCACTAAATGTTAATATTATCAAAGGCAAGAATGTAGTAAGAACTCTAGGTCAAGCAAACTTACCAGGTGAAACAATCTAATAAACTATAGATTTTTGGGAAAAGATTGACCTAGGAATATTTTATAAATTCTGGTTAGAAAAAAATGAGACGATAGTTAAAGTAGAGTTGAGTAATGTTGTCAATTGGCAAACCTTGACTGCTTGATGAAAAACTCTGAGTTGAAAGGAATGACATGTTAAATAAATAGGAAGCACTGTGTGGTAAAAGAATTGTTAGCATGGATTGAGTTTGTAGAAGCGGAGACGTTGTCTTTGAGGTTGAGTTAGATTGTCTGGTGGATTAAATTGGATAAGAGAGAGATTTGATAGATAAAAGATGTATGTGAGAAGCAGAGGCATTGAAATCAGTGCTAATCGAGAAGAGTAATTCGGAGTTATAAGTTGGTACATGGATGATAAACTTGTGCATAGTAAGTGAAAGTTAGAATCTTGTTTGGAGTACCACATGAAACTAAGTAGGAACACGACAGATTATATTCTTTCGCGTATAGCTGGATAGTAGGAAAAAAAAATGATTGAGATGAAATCATAGTTATGTATTAGAAGCACTTGAATGTGAAGGTGTGGTCATTTTGATCTAAGAGATTGTATAACTAATAGTCAAGAAGCTAAGGAGAAGGAGGTACCTTAGTCAAGGTCTTATGGCAAAGTCAACGGTTCGAAGAAGCTACCTGGGAACGCGAGGACGAAATGAGGCGCAAGTACCCGGAATTATTCTAAGTTCGAGGACGAACTTTCAAGAGGTATGGGGGATTGTAACGACCCGGAAAATTCTCTTAATATTTTCTTAAAATATTGAGCATGTTTAGATAATTTTCCAAGGGACCAAGGAATATCAATGCAAAATTGGGCCTAGAAAATCCATGTTTTCCCCATTTAAATTGGGAAAAAGGGCACTAATGGGCCTTGGGTGGGCTTACTAGTACCATAATTATCGGTGGATTTTAGGTAAAAATTAGTATAAATATAAATAGGATTTAATTAGACATATTAGCATGATTATGGGTAAGTAATAGTTTAATTTTCCTATTTAATTTGAGAAATTAGGTACTAATGGGCTTTAAATGGGCTCCAAAAGTGGGTATTAATTGGGTAAAATTTATATAAATATAAAAGAATTTTATTTAGGAATATTGGCATAATTATGGGTGATTTTTGGAGAATTTTCGAAATAAAAAGGGAATTTTCGAAAATAAGAAAAAGGATCAAATAAAATAAAAATTAAGGTGCATGGGCCAAGGATTGAACCTTGGACCTCTTGTACAACAATGAATGCTTTAACCAACTCACATAGCAAGGAATTCTTGTGAGGAAAGGAAGTGAATGGTGGTTAAATGGTAGAAGAAGATGAAGGGCCATGGAAAACTCTTCATTCACCACCTTAATGGTTGATTAATAAGGGGGTTTGGGAGTTTCATTCTTCATGCCATCAATTGCATTTGCTCCTCTCTTCCTTCTCCATTCTTGTCGAGAACACAAGGAGGAATTCTCCCTTGAGAAAACTCCACAAAAGGTCTCATCCTCCTAGATCTAAGGGCTTCTCAAAGTTTCCAAGGGCTAGGTGTGGTCAAGTCTTCTTCCTTCTTTCCATCCAAGGTCTAAAAATCTAGAAACCCAAGGTAAGACTCCCTCACCTGTGGTATAATGGTTTCATATGATTTTTATGATTTTTAGCATGATATATTGATGGATTTTGGGGTTGGAAGTGGAAAAGAAAGAAAAACCAAGAAAGGTTGGTTGATAGGTTTCGGCCACCAAGATTTAAAGGTCCATAAATATGCTAAAAATCTGTTTAATGTTATGTAATGTTCCCTTATGATGTGTAGAGGTTATGTATAATTTTTGGAAATTTTTAGAGTACTCTAGGACACCCTAGAGTTTCGGCCAACATGGAAGAAGCAAAACCCAGAACCTTAGGTTCAAGGGTTTCGGCCACCATGATTTAAAGATCTATAAATATGATAAAAATCTGTATAATGTTATGTAATGTTCCCTTATGATGTGTAGAGGTTATGTATAATTTTTGGGAATTTTTAGAGTACTCTAGGACACCCTAGAGTTTCGGCCAACATGAAAGAAGAAAACCCAGAATCTTAAGTTCAAGGGTTTCGGACACCATGTTTTAAATGTCTAAAAATATGTTAAAAATCATGATAATGTTATTTAATGTTCCCTTATGATGTTTAGACACTAAGTAAAATTTTTGGGAATTTTTGGGATACCCTAGAGGCCCCATATGTTTCGGCCAACATGAAAGATGCAAAACCCAGAACCTTAAGTTCAAGGGTTTCGGCCACCATGTTTTAAATGTCTAAAAATATGTTAAAAATCAGGATAATGTCATTTAATGTTCCCTCATGATGTGTAGAGGTTAAGTATAAATTTTGGGAATTTTTGGGGTACCCTAGAGGCCCCATATGGTTCGGCCAACCCCAAGGACCCAAGGGTTAGGGTTGAGTCTTTAACCTCAACTTATGTTTATGTGTTGCCATGATATAAGGATGATGGATGGCGATTGTGTGAATTTTCACATGGCCATGGGACTCCACAAGTTTCGGCCATATAAGGGTTAATAGGGTAAAAGTTAAGATTTATTTCAAGTAAGGGTCCCAATGACCCTATGGTAAGATGTGATTTATGTTTATGAATGATATGCTATGTTATGAATGATATGCCATGTTATGAATGATATGCCATGTTTACGAATGATATGCCATATTTATGGATGATATGCCATGTTATGAATGATATGCCATGTTTATGAATGATATGCCATGGTTATGCATGATAAGAATGAAAATGATGAATGAAGGTTAAGTATGATGAATGAATGAATATGCTAAACGGCACGGTCGATGGTCGACGGTACGATGGTCATATGGACCGGTAAATGGGCCGGTAGACGGGCTGAGCCGTAACAAGTTATGTTATGATAAGTATGCCATGAATGACTTATGAATGATGAAGCATGCAAAGTATTTTATTTTATTTTATGGGCTTGTACCGGACCTAAGTAAGGTCCACGGTTCTGGACTACCGATGATGCTGTCCACGGTTCGGGACTACCGATGATGCTGTCCTTACGGTTCGGGACTACCGATGATGCTGTCCTTACCCTAGTAGATCGAGATTAGCTACCTCGTATTTACATAGGGATGCGCGCATATGATGAATGAATGTGGTACAAGCCAGGGCCCAATGATGTTATGATGATGATTTAAAAGCATGTTTTAAAGATTAAGCATCTTTATATATATATATATGCACAGTTGTTACATGCATCCATTCATGTTATGCATTACGTTATGAAAAGTATGTTTATGAAAAGTATGTTCATGAAAAGGATGGTTATGCCATGATTTATTTATGTTTATGCCATGATTCTTATGCCATGATTTATTTATGTTTATGCCATGATTTTTATGCCATGATTTATTTATGTTTATTCCATGATTTTTATGTCATGATTTATCTATGTTAATTCCATGATTTTATGCCATGATTTTACTTATGTTCATGTTAGTTTAGGATGCCATGATTTTATGCTAGTTTAGAATGTCATGCTTTGATTATGTTTATGCTAAGTTAGGATGCCATGCTTCTATTTATGTTCATGTTAGTTTAGGATGCCATGATTTAATTATGCTTATGTTATGTTAGAATGCCATTATTTTATTTATGCTCATGCTAGTATAGGATGCCATGATTTTAATTAGGTTATGCCATGATTTTATGTCCATGCCAAGTATAATGCCATGCTATGAATATTTACGATGTTTATGGATTGTGTCTATGCCATGCTATGAATATTTATGATGTTTATGTTTATGTCATGCTATGAATGTTTATGATGTTTATGTTTATGTCAAGTATGATGCCATACATGAATGTTTATGGTTATGTTTATGTCATGCTATGAATATGATGAAGCCATGTCCATGACATGTCGAATGAATGCTAAGTGATGATAAGGATGACGATCTAAGTAAAGCATTAAGTATGCTAATGTTTCATATGTTTATGATTAAGTGACGGATGGTTTTAGTGGGTAGGAAAGAGTCTTACTAAGCCTGTGTGCTTATAGTCTTATTTTCTTATACCGCAGATCACGCAAGGGGATAATAAGGAAGCAGCAGGAGGGCATTGCAGAATGTGTGTGATAGTGACTTGGCCAAGAGACCATATGTTTGTTTGTCTTATGATAGAACTCTACCTTTACTACTAAGTACTTGAATATGACTCTATGACATGATGCTAATGTATGACATGATGCTAAGTATGATATGATGCTAAAATATGGCATGATGCTAAGTATGATATGATGCTAAGTATAAAGTTAATATGCCAAGCTTCCAGGTTATGATGGTAGGAATGGTAGTAAGTGCATGTAGGTGTAAGTTTAAAGTTTTCCGCTGCATTATGATGTCTACATGCCTAAGTATGTTAATGTAACGCCGCTTTATGATGGTCTATAAAAAAAAAAAAAAGCGGGCGTTACACCTTCGGCCTAGGGACAACATAGGAGTCCATCCCAAGGACCTTTTTAGGGTCCGGTACAAACCCATACAAAAGTAAAATAGCTTATCATGTTTCCTTTCTTTTCATAAAGAATGCTCTTAGCATCTTTTAGGCATTCCATCATTCATAAGTCATGCATAACATAGGTATGCCCTAAAGGGCCTAAACATAATCATGATACATGAAGCATAACATAAAACATACATGGATAAGGCCTAACATAATCATAAAGTAACATAGAAGCATGCCAACATTATTATGTCATTTGATGAATCATGGAATATGTTCTTGATCTCTTAAGCTAATAGGAAGCATACTTAGGGTTTTTAGCCTCCTCCTAAGCCTAAAACTAGGACTTGGCCGAAACCTTCAAGCAACCATATGTGACATAAAAATCATATAACCTTCATATAACACATATCATATCATAGGAAATCATTAGCAAGCATAGTTGGGGTTTAACTTGATCCTAATTATAGTTTTAGGGCTTGGCCGAAACCTTTAAGGGGCCTACTCTAAGATTTAAGCAACATAACACCCAAAGCAATTATACTACAGGTGAGGGGAGACTTACATCTTTTGCTTGGTTACCACCAATCTATATAGCCTTAAATTGAGAGCGATGAAGACCTCCTTGCTCTTAGGATCTCCTTTGTTCTTCTCGCCTTATAAGGGGTCTTAAGTCTTCAAGAAATCTCCCTTGTGAAGCTTTCTAGGGGAGAAATCCTAGATGAGATTTTTTGGAAATGGGAGAGGGAGAGGGAGATTCGGTGGGGGTGGACGAAGGAGGAAGAAGAGAACAATTTATAATGCTTTTGTCTCTTCACAAGTGTCTCTTCACCTTCTTTATATGGTGTCTCTTCACATCCCCTACCCTTAACCAAAATTTTCCTCTCCTCTCTAATAGCACACCCCTGCTGGGGATACTGGTTATCCCATGCATCATAAGGCTTTACTACCACCTATGGTCCAAGGTTCAAACCTTGGCAAATGCTACTTTTTGGTTCTTTCCCCTTTTATTTATTTATTCTTTTTTTAAAAAAACCCCACATAAAGCCCATTAAGAATTATACTAGAATTCCACCTACAATCCATTAAGAATTATACTAATATTCATATTAGTGTTCATGTAAAAATTGAGAGGATTTTACGGGAATTACATGCTTTTCCCAAGTCCTTCATATCAAACTGTTTGGACAATCATACCGTTACGTCTGATAATACTTTGACATTGTTGCCAATGAGCAAAATATCATCTACGTATAGTACATAAAATACCACTACGTTTCCGTCACATCTCTTGTATACACAAGACTCATCCGGACTTTGAATAAATCCATAAAACTGGATTACCTCATCAAACCAGATGTTACAAGATATTAAAGCTTGCTTCAATTCATAAATGGACCAATTAAGCTTACACACATGATGCTCTTTGCCCTTTGCACTGAATCCCTATGGTTGCTTCATATAGATGTTTTTCTCAAGACTTCCGTTAAGGAAAGCTGTCTTGACATCCATTTCCCAAACCTCATAATCCATATGAGCGGCAATAGATAAGAGAATCCGGATCGACTTAAGCATGGCTACCGGTGAAAAGGTTGTTGGATCGAGAGAATACGATAGAGGGGGTGAATATTGTAAAAACGTTTCAGATTAGATAATTAAAGAATGCACAACGGAAATTAAAACAACAAATTCGAACACAAGATTTTTTACTTGGTTCGGAGTCGCGGTCGGCTCCTACTCTATAGCCCACGGTCCTTACCGTTTACTGTGGGCAATTCTATAAGGCGCAAAGTTTTAAAGAAAGTCGTACAGTATTAATGTAGTAAAAACAAAAATCTAACTATTCGTTACCGACGCCCGGTGTGGATCGTTCTTCGGTGCGTAGGGTCGTCGTCGACGCTAGAACCTCGAGATCAGAACTTTCCGGAGCAGAGCGCTTGAGCGAAGAGTTTTGAGGCGTTGAAAAAGTGTGTTCAGAAGCCTTGGGGGTCGAGCCCCTTTTATAGTGCACCTGCAGGCGCCCGGGACGCTGGGGGTACCCTCCACGCGCCTCTCGATCCGCAAACCTTCATCCGAAACTCGGTCAGCCCTTATCCCTCGAGGATCGGGCTCGAGGTTTGACGAGGACGCCCGGGACACAGGGGGCGCCCGAGTTGACTTGGTCTGCTGGCTTCTCGAATGACTTGAATTCTATCCGCTTCGTTGGCTTGGGCCCAGGGTGCCCGAGGCATCCGGGGTGCCCGGGAGCACGGGGGCGCCCGGGAGCTTGGGGGTGCCTGGCCCAGTGAGCTTCTGAAGCGTTTTCTTGCTCAACTCTTGTTTGGCTTTGACCTTGGGCGCCCGGGACCTCCCGGGCGCCTAACCCAGCTGCTGCCCCTCTCCTTTGGGGCGTTCTAAGCTGCAGAAACTCGTTCCTTCGGTCCTACATCTAGGGTTAGTACCAAACAAAACAAACCAAGAATGTTAGTGAATTTTACAGCTGTAGCTGTCTTGGTTCTGACTTTGGGGTCTCCAAAATGGAACCCTAGGTCGAACCGACGCCTACTATTCCCTCAACGGGGAACGCGTCCTCACCTACTCCTCTCAGGAGAATTTACCTGTTGCCAACCAGCTCCTCCGGTTGGACTTTTGCCCAGTAGTCCTTCGCTAGGTGCCTAGCAGTCCTTCGCCAGGTCTTCAGTACCAAGCAGTCCTTCGCCTGGTGCCCAGCAATCCTTCGCCAGGTCTTCGGTACCAAGCAGTCCTTTGCCTAGTGCCTAGCAGTCCTTCACTAGGTCTTCGACTCCTAGCATCGCTAGGTGCCCAGTAGTCCTTCGGCAGGTCTTAGGGTTTCGATGCCTAGCAATCCTTCGCTAGGTGCCTAGCAGTCCTTCGCTAGGACTTCAATCTGCATACTCAAGTAACATATTAGACAACAAATAATACTTAACTTTTGAACCCTTTGCCAATATCAAAACACAGGTTCGACTTGAATGTTGCCTGCACCAACAAAGGTCACCTCATAATCGATACCCACTTTCTGAGTATACCCTTTCGCAACAAGCCTTGCTTTGAAGGTTTCCACCTTCTCATCTGATCCTCTCTTGCTTTTGTAGATCCACTTGCATCCAATGGCTTTTACACCATTGGGTGGCTCTACTAGCTCCCACACCTGATTAGAATCCATATATTCTATCTCAGAATCTATGGGGTAGTCCCTTCAGCAAGTGGACTCCCACAGAATTCATTGCCTTTTGGGGTAGCCCAGCACATGTGCTGGACTACCCCAAATCCAAATATGTCTCAGACTAGGCTTACGCCCAGTTCACAATTCTGTGGGAGTAGAGGGTACTGATTTAGATGGTACCAAGTTCAGAATGTACACTGTCATTTCCAGAGCATAGCCACAAAACAATCCGGTAACTTAGAATAACTCATCATCGATCTAACCATCTCTATAAGAGTCATATTCCTTCACTCCGCCACTCTGTTCTGCTAGGGTGTACCAGGTGTGGACAACTGGGAATGAATCTCAGCCTCTGATAAGTTACTCCTAAACTCTCCCAAGAGGTACTCACCACCATGATCAGATCGTAGTGTCTTGATACTTTTTCCTTGACGTTTCTCCACATCAGCCTTGAATTCTTTGAACCTGTCAAAGCATTCAAACTTGCGGCACATCAAGTAAATGTATCCATACATTGAATAATCATCGATAAAAGAGACAAAATATTCAAAGCCACCTCTAGCTTGGATAGACATAGGACTACACAAATCAGAATGAACCAACTCCAATACATCTTTGGCTCTATACCCCTTGGCCTTAAAAGGCCTCTTGGTCATCTTACCTTCTAAGCAAGATTCACAGGTTGGGAAATGTTCCACCACCAATGAACCCAAAGGTCCATCGGCTATCAACCTTTGAATCTTACTCAAGTTAATATGACCTAATCTTAGATGCTAAAGATACGTTTGGTTCATTTTTGAAGGTTCTTTTCTCTAATTATGATTAGAAGATGAGTTATTAATTTCTATTTGTATTGTAGGAGTTTTTATTTCAAGAGTGTATAAATTGCCAACCAACGCACTAGAATAGATAATCTCTCTATTCCTTTTTATAACAACTTTGTCATTAAAAGAAATAGAATATCCATCCATAAATAATTTAGAAACTGAAATAAGATTCCTTATAAATGAAGGTACATAAATCCAATTTCTTAAAACCAAAGTTTTATTTCTATCAAACGATAAATAAATGTCTCCCACTGCAACAGTCGCCACCTCCTTAGTGCCCATGTAGACGATAATCTCTCCATCAGCTAGTCGTCGGGTTTCATAGAACCCCTGCAAAGAATTGCAAACATGGTAAGTGGCTCCCATATTTACACATCAGGTACCAGTAGATAACACCGCTAAACATGTTTCAACAACTAAACAAAAAGATATACCTTGATTTTTCTCCTTTCGACGGGGACAACCCGCCTTCTAATGTCCAGTCTGCTTGCACGTGAAGCACTTGCCTTTCGGCTTCTTCACTCCAGCCTGAGGTCCCTGAGATCCTGTCACTTTCGTTGCTAAACCTTGTTTCTTCTTCTTCTTGCCATTCGGTTTAGAAGTAGAAACCTTTTCAGCAACAAAAGCACGACCACTCTAACGAAATTACCCCTCTGCCACCTAGAGTTCTGTCAGAAGTTCCACCAACGAATATGTCCTTTTGTTCATATTATAGTTCAGGCGAAACTGCTCAAAACTCCTAGGTAGAGACTAGAAAATGATATCAACCTAGGTTTCCCCATCGATCTCCGCTCCAAGGACTTCCATCTCATTCAAATGAGCCATCATTTTGAGAACACGATCCCTCATGAGTGTTCCCTCAATCATGGTGGTCGTCATCAAGTTCCTCATCGCCTCTTGCCTAGCAGCCCGATTCTGGTGTTTGAAGAGTTCCTTGAGATTGAACATCATGTCATAAGCAGTAGCGAAGGCCTGATGTTGATGTTGAAACACATTTGAAACAGAAGCCAAAATGTAACACCGCGCCATCTCGTCTACCTTTAACCACTTCTTATAACATTCCTTCTCATCTTCACTAGAATTCTCGCTAGGCTTTTCAGGACCGATCTCAAAGAGTACAAATTTGTAGTCCTCAACAGTCAAGACAACGTCCATGTTTCGTTTCCAATCTATGTAGTTGGGACCAGTAAGTTTATTTTCCTTTAAAATAATAGCAAGTGGGTTGAAAGCCATTTTGAAAATATCCTGAGAATCACAATGATCAAAATATTAGATTTTAAAATAATATTGATTCCTCAAATAATATAATTTTAAAATCAACCAACACCTCAAAACACCGAGAATATTGTATGCCACGATAGTGTGGATGTATATGAATTCTACATTTGTAAGAGGAGATTTTACCCATTAATTTTATTATCCTGTCAACCTTACTTTTTGACAAATAAAATTAATAGTTGGTTTTTCATCGGCCCTACAAATAATAGCAGTGACTCTGATGGGGAGGATATTATTAAATGCATCTAAGTGTACACCATTACATGATACTAAGGCGCAATTATCTAGGATTATGTCCCTTCCGATAGGGAAGATCACACGCTCCTAAGTAATTTCCTATAATCATATTTGACCTTGTGATCTACGAAACAAACTCATCCGATATAGAGGAAGGAACTCAGAGCCAACGTGCAAGTTTGTTCACATCACATGTCAAATTTTAATGGAGGCCACGGGACTCAAAGATTCCCTCTCCTACTTAGTAATTTAAAATTGAGGAATATTACCATGCAAGCACAACAAACATATAAACAATAAGCAATAAATAAGAAAAACTAATTTTCCAACTATTATGGCTTTTGTTCTCCAATATGCCTTCCGTCGTATCGCCACCTCGTCTCCACCTCCATACACCATGCGGAAGCTCCCATAAAGAGGATCCGAGCCAAGATTAAAAAAAATCATTTTAATTTACATCCTTAAATCCTATACTCCACGAAGGAGTGTACAACAATAATCTAGATCGAAATAAATTAAAATGAGCAGCTAAACAATGTTGTATTTAATTACAAAAATTAAATACTAATTAGCCTCGTCAACCCCGAGGATTCAAATAAACAATTACAATCATACACACACAATTCACATACAATCAACTATTAAACCATAATAGTCGGATCTTATGCCTGCAACCAAAAAGTTAGCCTACGCACATCCTACTATTATCCAACATAAAATCATATATGAAAATGCATGAAAGTAACTGAATCCAAAACACACAAAATCGGAAACCTTGCTCTGATACCAATTGTTGGTTTCGGTTATGCATGGGAATCCTCTTCATATCCCCAAATTAAAATTTTATTGATTAAAACAAATCCAGATGGAAAGAAATTTCTCAAGCGACCGTTTCATCATCGTACTAATTGATATGAGTGATCGCTTGAACAACTTGTTGTTCAAGCAATCTAACTCGTCTAATCAATTAGCCAAGGAATAGACAATGAATAAATCGCCGATTTTTGTGTTTATCTTCAGGGTCCATGATAATTAACAACATACAATTAATTAAGATGCAAGAACAAACCATACAAGAATTATACCTCTTGTTTACCTCACAATCTTCTATCGTATGTCCTATCCTCTTCTTGGACGTCGTGTGGGCAACGATCCTCCAAGAAACAAAGTCACCAAGGCCAAATGAAAACCTCCTTCACCTTCTTGCTTCCGCCTGACAAAAGGAGAACTTCTCCTCCCTTGCACCGCCGGCCACCAAATCCCTTGCGCCGCCGGCCACCAAGAGATGGTGCACCGGTCCAAGGAGAGAAGTAGGTATAAAGAAGAAGATGATATAAAACCTTTCTCCCTTCCCTTAGCCTCCTTGTTGCCGTCGGCCACCAAACTTGAAGAATAGTGGCGCCGCAACCCTAGCCTCCTTCCTTATGGTTGCCGTCGGCCAACTTCCACTTCCTCTCAAGCTAGCGCCGGCCAACAGCAAGAAGAAAGGAACAAGAGTCTTCTTCTTGCCTCCTAGTGCCGCCACCCAAGTGGAGAAAGGAAGAAGAGAAGAGGAGAGGAGAGAATGTTTTCTCTCCTTCCTCTATACCGCCGGCGCCCCAACCCTATGAGAGAGAAAAGAGAGAGAGGAGAATAACTGCGTTAATTGTTTTCCTTGGTCTCATGACTCATGAGATATATATAGACTACAATAGGGACCATGAGCAGTAGTTAGGTCTTGGTCTCCTAATGGATCTATAGCTCGATCCATTAATGATAACCCAATCCACTAAAGGATTATCATTGAACTACCGCACCAATCCCCCATAAATAAATATAGGATCCACCATATTATGTGTACATAATCTCCCCATGTTTATGACCTTCCTGTTGGATCGAGAAACACGATAGAGGGGGGGTGAATATCGTGAAATCTTTTTCGGATAAGAAAGAGAAAACGCAACGGAATTAAAACACACAAAGAACACAAGTAATTTTACATGGTTTGGAGTCGCGGTCGGCTCCTACTCCAAGGCCCACGGTCCTTGACCGTTTACTGCGGGCAATTCTATATTCATGCAAAGGTTTACAGATTTAATAGAAGAATAGTGCAGTAAGTAAATGAATTACACTTTTCGTTACCGACGCCCTGATGCAAATCGTACTTCGGAGTAGAGGGTCGGCAGCGGCACTGGAATGTCGAGAACGGAGTATTCCGGAGCAGAGCGCTTGAACGAAAAGCTTGGAGGCGTTGGAAAAAGTGTTGTTGAAGCCTTAGGGGTCGAGCCCCTTTTATAGTGCTCCTGGGGGCGCCTGGGACATCGGGGGCGCCTGACACGTTCCTTCGGATCCGAGAACCTCTATCCGAAGCTTGGTCAGCACTTATCCCCTTCGAATTGGCTCTGGAGCTGACTGGGGCACCCGTGACCTCCCGGGCGCCCAGGTTGACTGGGTCCGCTGGCTTCGTGGCTGATTTTGCTTCGACTCATATTTGGCTTTGACCTTGGACGCCCGGGACCTCCCGGGCGCCTACCCTAGTGTTGATTCGAAACGCTTATTACTTTACTGCTGTTTGGCTTTGACCTTGGGCGCCTGGGCCCTCTTCCTTTGGGGCATTCTGAGCTACAGAAACACACTCCTTCGGTCCCTACATTCAAGGTTAGTACCAACACAAACAAGGCAAGAATATTAGTTAGTTTTTTTTACAGCCGTTGATGTCTTGATTTTGACTTTAGGTCTCCCAAATGGAACCCTAGGTCGAACCGACGCCTACTGTTCCCTCGACGGGGAACGCGTCCTCACCTACTCCTCTCAGGAGAGTTTACCTTTTGCCAACCGGCTCCTCCGGTTGGACTTTTGCCCAGCAGCCCTTCGCCAGGTGCCTAGCCTAGCAGCCCTTCGCCAGGTGCCTAGCAGCCCTTCGCCAGGTCTTAGATGCCTAGCAGCCCTTCGCTAGGTACCTAGCAGCCCTTCGCCAGGTCTTAGATGCCTAGCAGCCCTTCGCTAGGTGCCTAGCAGCCCTTCGCCAGGTCTTAGATGCCTAGCAGCCCTTCGCCAGGTGCCTAGCAGCCCTTTGCCAGGTCTTAGGGTTTCGATGCCTAGCAGTCCTTCGCTAGGTGCCTAGCAGACCTTCGCCAGGACTTCTTTCTGCACACTCAGTGAACACATTAGACAAAAAATAACATCTTAACTCTTAACCCTTTGTCATTATCAAAACCCGGGTTTGACTTAGGTGCTGCCTGCACCAACAATCTCCCCCTTTTTGATTTATGACAACCCGGTTCAAAAAGTTAAGTTAAACAAAAATAGGTAAGTAAGTAACTTAAGTTTTATTTCCTCCACCTGGAAGAAATCTCCCCTTAAGTTTTTCAAAAGTCCGTGGGGTTTCTGAAAAAATTTCTAAGTCTTAACGTGAAGCGTTTTTCAAGTTTTCAACACTTAGAAAAAATTTTCAGGAAAATGTTTTTAAGTTAGAAAAGCATTTTCATAATATTTTGGGTTGGAAAATTTTCAGGGAAATTTGAATTTTATATTTAGAAAATTTTTGACCATCCAACGATTTGGAATAATTACTTGGAATAAATCTTTGAAAGCTAGAAAGTGTAAGTACTTAGAAAATTTTTCTGACAGTTTAAGAAAGCATAAGTACTTAGATACTTAGAAAGCAAATTTCAGGTATTTAAAATACTTAGAAAGCAGATTTTCCAAAATAAGAGCTTAGAATAATTTTTGAAACCAAAAAAATATTGGTTTTCCAAGTGAACTTAAGTATTTAAAGAACTTTACTTTTTGAAAAATAGGAGACAAAAAAAAAATTTTCGAGCCTTTTCTCTCCTTTCCAACACTACTAGAATTTTTGCATTCAACAACACATAATAGACAACGATTTTTTGAAAAAGTGTTGTCTTATGTCAATTTAACAACAGTTTTAGTATTAACCGTTGTTGTTGTTCGTCTTATACGTAAAAAGACAACAGTAATAACATGAGTGTTGTCGTATGTATACTCAACGACAACAGTTATAAAATAACCGTTGTCTATAGGCTGGATTTATAACAACTGATGTGAGAAACTGTTGTTTATTATGACAATATACAACAGTTTTATTAAACTGTTGTTGTTGTATTGTTGTGCTGTTCAATCAATAAACAAAATCAACGGTGGATATCAACGGTGGATATCAACGGTTTAATTATATATATTATATAAACCCTTCTATTTACTATCTTCCCTCCCTATGCCTTTTTCTTCCTCGTGCCCTAAAGCGCCGATGCCAACCCTTCCTCGCGCGACAGCCGGCCAAGCCAGCCACCTCCCCTCTAGCAAGTCCCCTTCCTCCTTGGTGGTCCGACACAGCCCCTCATCGCCGACTCCCTCTCCTCCCCCATTCCCTTCAGTCTTCTGCGGCCGATCTCTCTCTCTCTCTCCCTTGCCCTCTTTTTTCGCAGGAGTCGATCAGCCCCTATCGCGCACGGCGATGTCGGCGATCCGGCGAAGGAAGCCGCCGAGCGCACCCTCCTCTACTGAGAAGCCCAAATCACATGCCTCCTCCCTCGCGATTTCTCCTCTGCACGCAAGCGAGGTCGGCGCCGCCTTCTTCCTAAAATCTGACTCGATCAAGCGGCGCCACCCAAGCACTGGCGTCGAATTTACAAGGGGTGGTGTTGCGCATCGCAAGGACTCTGTGTGGTTTTGGGTGTTTCCTTTCCTCTTCTTCCTTCTTCGCTGTTGCTGTGCGCCGAGCAGAGGTATGAATTGCTTTCCGTTAGAGTTGGATTTCTTATGTTCAAATCTGTTGGGATGCTTGGTTGGGTGTTTGGGTTGCTAGAATTAGAAATTTGTAACAGATCTTTAATCCGATTTTATTTCTTGATAGCTTTTCAGTTGTAGAGATGGTGTTGTGGTGGTTTCTGTGCATTTTGCCTTGGTCTGAAGTTTTGGACGGACTTGATGATTGGTTTGGATGGGTGACATGAGTGTGGTCTGTGTTTGGTTTATATCTATGTCCATGGGAGAAATTGTTGGTTAAGCTGTTGTTCATAGCTTGCAGAAATCTTGTTTTGGTTTGAATTGTGGGGTGCAAAATGGAAGTTAGTTTAGAATAGATTCTGGATGAAATTGATGATTTAGTTATGCTCTAGCTAAGTGTTGTGATTGGATCACAGTGGGTTAGTTTCTGTTGGATTAAATTATAGCTTTCTTTTGTTAAAAAGAGTTTTGCTTAAATGTTAATAAGAACTTTACTAGAAATATTGGGAGTTATATCTAGTAATTGTTCTACTTAACTTTCTTCGTGCATTTTTGATGTCCACAAAATAAAGACATGAAATTTTACAAAATAAAACCTGGATGAACTTTCCTTCATAAAAGAAAAAAGACTTCTCTTTTACTGTAAACTTGTGCACGTTATGTATGGTGTATGAGATATCTGTTCAACTATTTTCAGTTTTTCAAACAATACGAATCAAGCTTAAATATGAGTCCATTAGGTTCATTGTGCATGGAGATATCTAAGGTTTAGATATGTTGAAGAAACTAGTTAGTACAATTATAAGATGAAACATTGTTGGCTTTTCCTTTTCAAGAGAGTTTGTTTTCATTACAAATTTTCATCCTCCAACTTATGAAGTAGCTACTTTATAACGGTGACATGATTCATTCTCATGCAGGACAAGGATACAATGAAAGTTAGGTTTTTTTTACTTAAATGTTGCATATGGCTAACTCCTGAATGATATTCTTTTCTGTTGATTGATTATTTGTCAAATACTTATAGGAATCCATTTTGTGAGCTATGTATCAAATACTTATCAAAGCTGCAATTTTATGGAAATGATAAGTTTTAAAATAATATTTCTTTTTAATGATCCATTTCCCAAGAATTGCATTTGAGTTTCCATTGATGAAGCAGTGGACAAATTAGCACCTTTGCCATATCCAATTCCAAGTGGGTCGATATTGAGTGTTTTTCTTCCTTAAACGATGTTTCGAAAGGCCTCACTTTTTTCATGTGTAATGCATTTGTGTTCTTTGTATGTATAGGACCACCAAAAGCCCTTGACGAGGATGAGACAGAGTTTTTAGATAATTTGGCCACGGTGAGCATGACCAAAATGTTCCCTTCTATGTATGGTGGTGTGTTTCTCTTTTACAGAATGGAACTCTTACTAACAATATTTTATTATGAAATTTATCCCCTTTCACATTGAGTTAATATGATTCCTTTGTTACTTCATCGATCATTACATGTCCTCTCTCTCATGTTTTGTATCCTAATATCTAAATGTTAGTTGATTATTATGGATCAAATAGTTAATAGCTTTAGTTGCTTAATTTCTCAGAATGTAGAAGCTATTGAAAGTTTGCTTTCCTGATTTTATGCAACAGGACAAATCAGTTCCACTCTATATTTATTTATGATGCTATCCTTCTCTTCTTTAAGGTTGCCACTAATCTCTTTTTCGCACTTCAGTCCAGGAGAGAATACGAAAAGCAAATCGCACTTGAAGAAGCTGAAGAGCTTCGCAGTTTTCATGTAAATATTACCTCTACCAATGGTCTTTTTTCTTCCTTTCTCATAATTGCTGCATATGAGGATTTTTATTTAATACTCAAATACTAACACATGGTGATATAAGTAATATTCATGTTTTTCTATTTTTCTACCAATGCATTTGCATGTTTATAGTCTAGTTCAACCATGGATGAGAGGAAGTCCTACGTAACTGAAACCAGTCTTGAGGTTGTAAAGAATTGAGAGCTTTAGTAGTCCTAACAATAAGTATTTTGCAATCAATAAGACGATATTATGATTTTGATTTTTTTTAGGACAATCGGTGGTTTCTTCCAAATTGAAAAGCAATCATTAAACAATCGGTGGTTTCTTCCTTATAATTGCAAGTGTTGATACATGCATATCTTTTTTGTTTGTTTGTTTGTTAGTTTATTATTTTTGTTGTTTGTTGATCTTCATGGATCATTTTTTATTGGACATATGCATTTAATAGAATAACTAATTAGAGTGTTTGTTCTTTTTTTTCCAGCTGCAGGGACTTGTTCGTGATCATGTTCGAAGACCATTAATCTGACCTTCCAAGCTATAATTTTTGTGATTTGAACTTCATTGTAAGTTTAGTTGGGTCAGAATTATATATAATTTGAACTCTTGTAATTTGGGTCAGAAGATACTTTAGTTGTTTCGTCTGTAGAAAGGTTTTTGGACAGAAGATACTTTTATGGTTTCATCTGTAGAAAGGTTGTGGTGGATCTTTATTGTAAATATGTTGATGATATTTGATATATATAGTTTTTGTTTCGAGGTTAAATTATTGTCTTTTAATTGAAAATATAATGGAAATATCTTTGTTGTCAAATTGGTATGAAACTGTTGTGGAACAATACAAACACACAACAGGTTTTTTTAAAGCTAAACTGTTGTTGTAGATAAACGACAACGGTGAATATGGCATACGACAACATTTAAACACCGTTGTTAAAACTCATTTAAACGATAACAGTGAAAACCATAAACGACAACAGTGATAAACTGTTGTTATTGATATACGACAACGGTTATACAACTGTTGTCGAATATAATAAAAGACAACAGTGAAAAACTGTTGTCAAAATGTTGTCGAATGTGATATACGACAACAGTGGAAAACTGTTGTCGTAGACCAAACGACAACAGTGAATCAACAGTGATTCACTGTTGTCGTAGACCCCCCCTTTAACAACATGGCCTTTAACAACAGTGGTATTTGGCATACGACAATAGTGATTCACTGTTGTTAAATGCATTTTTTCTAGTAGTGCAATCTCTCCCCGTTTGCCATATATCAAAAAAATATAGCAAAAAAAAATTGCATTGAAATTGAGTAATTAAGGTGAAATGTTGTACTGAACCAATTCTGAATTTAAACTGGACCAAATCAATTTGAATTTCTACTTTCGGATCCTGTCTAGCCCGATTAGCTACTTACTAACTGTTATAAATAGTAGCTTTCACTAGAGTTAGTCAGTTAAGTGTTCTGATCAAGTTAGATTTTCTAAGATTGACACTTAACTTGATTACTGTTTAGTTAGTATTTAGTGCCCCAGTTACTGCAGATGCACAGACTTAAGCATCTTGAATCAAGGCAAAGACCTAAGCATCTCAACCCATTCTAGGTGATCAATCAAAAGTACCCTAAGGTGCTTATGAGATGCTGGCTTCTAGATCTATAGGTGCATGCAGTTCTAGGGTTAGGGCCTAGGCTAAGTCCATTTTACGAAAAAGCCCTAATTTTGAAGGGGTAATTTTATTAAAAAAACTAAGTCAAAAATATAATTTTAAATAACAAAATAAGATAAAAAAAATTGATTTTGTAGAAAATAAGACAGTTTTTAAAAAAATAATTAGAGCATTCCTATTCTACCAAGCATAACCCTAACTGCCTTCTTAGTGAGCTAAACTCAGACTCAGGTAGGGGTTTGGTGAATATGTCAGCTAGGTTGGATTTTGAGTCTACATGCTTAAGGACTATCTCACCCCTAGCTACATGATCTCTTACGAAATGGTGTTTGACTTCTATGTGTTTAGTTCTAGAGTGTTGGATTGGATTCATAGTTAGATTAATTGAACTTATATTGTCAATGTAGACCTGAGTTTGGGTGTAGTTAAGCTGGAAGTCTTTATGAGTGTGCATCATCCATAAGAGTTGTGCTACACATTCTCCCAAGGTAACATACTCAGCTTCAGTTGTGGATAGAGCTACACAGTGTTGCTTTCTGCAACACCAACTTACTAAACTATTTCCTAAGAGTTGGCAGCATCCACTTGTACTCTTTCTATCTAGTTTACAACCAGCATAGTCAGAATCTGAGTATCCTGACAAGTCAAAAGTTGAGGCCCTAGGATACCAAATCCCTACATTTAGGGTGCCCTTAATGTATCTTAGTATTCTTTTTAGGGCTGCTAAGTGTGTTTCCTTAGCACAGGTTTGGTATCTAGCACACATTCCTACAGTAAAAAGTATATCAGGTCTGCTGGCTATAAGGTACAGTAGACCTCCAATCATACTCCTATATAATTTGAGGTCTACAGATTTACCATCAGGGTCACTATCTATTTTTACATTTGTGGTCATAGGGGTACTTATGCTTTTGGAGTTGTCTATTTTGAATTTCTTTATTAACTCCTTAGCATATTTGGATTAATGGACATAATTTCCATCCCTAGTTTGCTTAATTTGTAACCCTAGAAAGAAGTTGAGCTCACCAATTAAGCTCATTTTGAATTCATTTTCCATTATTTTAACAAATTCTTTTAAGAAATTTGAGTTGGTGGATCCAAAGATTATATCGTCAATGTAGATTTGGGCAATAAAGATCTCTTTTTCTAAGGTCTTAATAAATAGGGTTGAGTCAATTTGTCCCTGGTTAAATTTCTTAGAAATGAGGTAGGTTAATAGACGATCATACCATGCCCTAGATGCTTGTTTTAGTCCATATAGTGCCTTATTGAGTTTGTAAACATGGTCAGGTTTTTCTAAGTCCTCAAAATCGGGAGGCTGACCTACATAGACTTCTTCCTTAATAAATTCATTTAGAAAAGCTGACTTCACATCCATTTGGTAGAGTTTAAATCCTTTATGGGATGCCAAGGCTAACAACATCCTAATGGACTCAAGTCTAGCTACTGGGGCATAGGTTTCGTCATAGTCTAACCCTTCGACTTGACTGAACCTTTTGGCTACTAAGTGGGCTTGGTCGGGCGCCCGGGATGCGTCGAGCGCCTGAAGTCAGTCGTATGCTGCCAACGGCAGTCTTTGGTTTTGGTGTTGTCCTTAGGGGCGCCCGTGAGGACCCGGGCACTTGGGGTCAGCTACTATTTGTGTGGCAGTTTTTGCTGCCTTTGATTGACATGAGGTAGTAGGCGCCTGATATGTCATGGGTGCCTAGATTAACTAGAGATTGACAGCTTTTGCTGTCTTGGTCGAATAGAAAAGGGAGGTGGGGCGCCCGAGGGGTCATGGGCGCATGATTTGACTGTTGTTTGACTATTGACCAGTTTGACCAGGTTTGACTCTAATGACCAATCAATAATCAAGACAATTCAACTCTAAATTTAATATTGTAGAAATCAGATTTTGCATTAACTTAAGTCCTAACTATCTCACCCGGTGTCTAGTTATCAATCATGTTAACCTTATGAATTTTTGTGAGACAGGTTTTAATAGAAGTATTTAGAAAGACCATGATTAATTTTGAAAAGTTAAATTAATTTTGAAGATAATTTGTTTTGAATTTATTTTGAAAAAGAATATTTGAATCTAAAATTAACTGAAAATTTGTGTTAGACTCGAATTTGACAATGAGTAAACTGAATTTGAATTTCAAAAATTGGCTTCTAGGTCTTGGCGAGGCACAAGGCCTTCTTTGGCCTTAGCCATATTGGATCATCAACCCTTTCCTTGATAAAGCCTTTTAGTGAAATTTCATTTTCAAGGTTACTTTTTGAGAAATTCTGGTCAAACTAGCTTGGGTCTTGGATTGGTAGCTTCGGCTAGTTTCACCAGTCTAAAGAGACCAAGTAGTGTATACTTGACCTTATTAGAAAAGGCTTCCCTAACGTACTATCATCTCACCGCCACCCAATACTATGTTGTTCAAATTTCAGTTAATTGCTTTAGTCCTTAGTCTAACCAGTCCTAGGTCTAAGCATGGTAAATTGCAGAAAATAAATACACAAGCAATCATGCAATTTAAAATAAGAAAAGAAATTCATTTAACTATACAAATGGATTTTAAGTTGGCTCCCCCTAGACTAAAGCCCCGGTAATGATTAGGCAAGATATGAATCTTGTCCTTTGGGATCCAATACTGATTTGGTCCAACATGGTTGCTCAGGCAAAGTTTGGGTACCCATGCCTGAACTTTGGGTCTGGACTGATTCAGTACAGCATAATATGACTTTTGTCTAGCCTTGGTTCAATACCCTAATCTGGATCGCTTTAGAACGGACTTCTGTTTTCCAAGGATCATGTCAAGACCCTTGGAACCCGAAGTGAATCGTTCCAAAGCTGCTCTAAGATCCTTGACTTGAGTTTTCAAGGAGGAGTTCTCTTTCTCAAGTTTTTCAACTTGAGTAGAGGTTCCTTCTTGAACCTTCTCAGTTAAGGATCTAGAGTCAGCTCCCGCTTTCAGGAGTTTTACTTCCTGTCGGAGGGATTCGACTCGAATTTTGGCTTTCGCCAAGTCGCGAGATAGATAAGCAATTAACTCTGATAATTGAACTCTAGAAAATCCACATACAGTGATTTTGTCGTCCTCTGAAAATGTGAGCTTTCCGTCGTCCGGCTCCGATTCTGATTCGGTCTCGATTTCTTTCGAAGCAGTCAGGGCGAGCAGGTTCAATTATGGGGCCTCTTCTTCTTCTTCGGAGGAAGACTTGTCCCATGTTGCTTGAAGGGCCTTCTTCCTTCTTGTCTTCTTCATATCCTTCAGATTTGGGCATTTCGTCTTGTAGTGACCCTTCTTTTTGCATTCGTAGCAGGTCACATTTGGTTTGGTCTTTTCATTTGAAGGTTCAGCTGGCTCTTCCTTTCTTCGGTTGGCTTTCCAGTTTTACCTGCAACAAAAGCAATGCCTTTCTCGGCCAGGGTGCAGTTAGTCTGCTCATGTAATTCAAGTTCAGAAAATAACTTATCTAATTTGATTTTAGACAGATCTCTTGAAACTTTGTACACATCTACCATAGATGTCCACAAAGTATTTCTCGGGAAAGCGTTAAGGGTATACCTGATCAGGTCACGATTTTCTACCTTGTGACCAATTGTATGTAGATCGTTCATCAACTCTTGTATTTTGGCGTGGAGCTGGGCTGGTAACTCGCCATCGTTCATTTTGATAGTGTAGAGTTTGTTTAGCAGTAGGTCTCTCTTGCTTATTCGGGTGTCGGAGGTTCCTTCGTGCAACTCAATTAACTTACCCCAAAGTTCCTTTGCACTGTTGAATGGTCCCACCCGGTTTAGCTCTTCTTTGGTTACACCACATTGAAGTGTCTAGGTAGCTTTCGCATCGGCCTCGATCTTCCTTTTCAGCGAGACATCCCATTCGGTATAAGATTGTGGCACTCCTTTAGCGTTTTTTGGGATTTCCAGTCCAGATTGGATAATTATCCACATGTCCACCTGAGTTTTCAGGTGGACTTCCATCCGACTCTTCTAGTAGGAGAAGTCCTCCCCACTGAAGAATGGTGGTCTAGCTATACTGAAGCCCTCTTGCATGGCCATTAGAGATTACTGAAACAAAGACAAAAAAAACTGTCCCAAGACTTGGTCTTGGATTAGCAGTGCGGGAAAAATATATTTTAAAAGATATTATCGAGTGGTGTTGCACCAACCTCTATTAACGATAAAACTTCGATCGAAAAAGAAAAAGAAAATCGTAAAAATTTGAAAAATTCCCAAATTGGTGGTTGCACCAATTTGAGCTACCCCGCTCTGATACCACTTGTTGGATCAAGAAACACGATAAAGGGGGGGTGAATATCGTGAAAACATTTTCGGATAAGAAAGAGAAAATGCAACGAAATTAAAACACACAAAGAACACAAGTAATTTTACTTGGTTCGGAGTCGCGGTCGGCTCCTACTCCAAGGCCCATGGTCCTTGACCGTTTACTACGGGCAATTCTATATTCACGTAAAGATTTACAGATTTAATACAAGAATAGTGCAGTAAATAAATGAATTACACTTTTCATTATCGACGCCCTGATGTGGATCGTACTTCAGAGCAGAGGGTCATTGTCGGCGCTGGAATGTCGAGAACGGAGTTTTCCGGAGCAGAGCGCTTGAACGAAAAGCTTAGAGGCGTTGGAAAAAGTGTTGTTGAAGCCTTAGGGGTCGAGCCCCTTTTATAGTGCTCCTGGGGGCGCCTGGTACGTCGGGGGCGTCTAACACGTGCCTTCGGATCTGAGAACCTCTATCCGAAGCTTGGTCAGCGCTTATCCCCTTCGAATAGGCTCTGGAGCTGAATGGGGCGCTCGGGACCTCCCGGGCTTCCAGGTTCACTGGGTCCACTGGCTTCGTGGCTGATTTTGCTTCGACTCATCTTTGGATTTGACCTTGGGCACCCGGGACCTCCCGGGCGCCTAGCCAAGTGTTGATTCGTAGCGCTTCTTGCTTTACTGTTGTTTGGCTTTGACCTTGGGCGCCCGGGACCTCCCGGGCGCCTAGCCTAGCTGCTTACCCTCTTCCTTTAGTGTGCTCTGAGCTACAGAAACACACTCCTTCGGTCCCTGCATTCAAGGTTAGTACCAACACAAACAAGGCAAGAATATTAGTTAGTTTTTTTACAGCCGTAGCTGTCTTGATTCTGACTTTAGGTCTCCCAAATGGAACCCTAGGTCGAACCGACACCTGCTGTTCGCTCGACGGGGAACACGTCCTCACCTACTCCTCTCAGGAGAGTTTACCTTTTGCCAACAGGCTCCTCCGGTTGGACTTTTACCCAGCAGCCCTTTGCCAGGTGCCTAGCAACCCTTCGCCAAGTCTTCGATACGTAGCAGCCCTTCGCCAGGTGCCTAGCAGCCCTTCGCTAGGTCTTAGATGCCTAGCATCCCTTCGCCAGGTGCCTAGCAGCCCTTCGCCAGGTCTTAGATGCCTAACAGCCCTTCGCCAGGACTTCTTTCTGCACACTCAGTGAACACATTAGACCAAAAATAACATCTTAACTCTTGAACCCTTTGACATTATCAAAACCCAGGTTTGACTTAGGTGCTGCCTGCACCAATACTTGCTTGTCCATTAATTAATTAAATTATTGATAATTTAATTAATTAATATCTAACTCTATGAGTAGTATTACTCAACCTTATCATCATGTCGGACCAAATCCACCTGCAGGATTTACATGATAAACTTTATGAGCTTCTCAAGGGGGCATCATCATCCTAACGCATTAGGACGCAGTTTCCTTCTATAATCATTGGCACACCATGTAAATAATATTATTTCCAATTTACCGGCCTATTAATTTAACAAATAAATCTCGCCCAATGGTAAATTAAAAAAATAGATATTAAGTACATGTGTCCATTATTATGTCAGGTTTAAGAGCTTGTACACCATAATATATGAGGTCAGATTCAATTATATAGTCAGTATAAATTGAATCACCTCTAAGTCAGTCCTGCTCAATACACACATAGTGTATTAGTGTAATTCTATGATCAAGATAGACCAATACCAAATTACACTACAACCATGTCAATAGCTTGTCTAAAACCATCTCGGTTGTGAGCCACTACTTATACTCTACAAGGGACTGATAACATGACCTTCTATGTGTAGGGTGTTAGGATGTATACTAAAAGTCTTACTTTTTGTATAAGACGTCTACATTTTGAAAGAGAATCACAAAATCACAGGTTGCATGTTTATATTAGTATGTGCACAAATGTCTGATACTTTGCATTGTAGATAACATGGTATGTGGTGACGCACAGAAGATCATCTTATCAGTCCCTTGTAGAGTATAAGTAGAAGCTCACAACCGAGATGGAGTTGGGCAAACCATCGGGATGGTTGTAGTGTAATTAGGTGTGGTTCATCTTGACAATAGAATTACACTAGTGCAGTTTATGTGCATTGAGCAGGACCAAAATAGAAGTGATCCAATTTATACTGACTTTATAATTGGATCAGACCTCGATTATATTATTGAGTACATGCTCTGAATCCCGATATAATAAAGGGCACATGCACTTAATAATTGTTTCTTTGATTTACCAATGGGCGAGATTTATTCTACTAAATCGATAGGCCCGGTAATTTGAGAAATAATATTATTTACATGGTGTGTCATTCATTATAGACGGAATCCATATCCTAGTAAGTCAGGATGATGATGTCCCCCTTGATGAGCTCATAAGGTTCATCATGTTAAATCTTGCAACTGGACTATAGTCCAATATGATGATAAGGATGAGTGGTACTAGTTAAGGAGTTAGAGGTTGATTAATTAAAATTGTCAGTAATTTAAATTAATCAACGGACATTCGATATCTTAAATACGGAGAGATGGATGTACTCATAATAGGTAGAGCTCATATGAAAATATGGGGTTGGTGAGGTGATTCAATGAGGGGTCTTTAGTGGAATGACTCTTCATTAATGGATCGGGTTTAGATCCATTAGCAGGCCAAGACCCAACTCCTCATCATGGTCCCTATCGTAGCCCTATAAATACCCCATGGTATCATGAAACCAAAGCTAATTAATCCAGAATTAATCATCCAAAACCACAACCCAAAACCCTAGCCTTCTCCCCCTACTCTCTCTCTCCTAGGGTTGATTGGCACCAAGTGAAGAGGAAGCAAAAGGAAGGTGATTTCTCCTCCATTCATCTTCATCTCTTCCTCCTCTTTGGCGTGAAGGATCAGCAGGTCTAGGAGGAGCATCTTGGTGCTCAGCGAGGAGTAGAAGAGAGGGAGAAGGGCTGCCGGCGGCGGCTTTTGGCTGAGTTGCGGCATCGGCTGTGAAGAGGAGAAGAAATCAGTTTCTTCTCCTTCTTCTTCCCCATTCTCTTCTTTTTTCTTCTCAACATCATCTGCCTTGGCGTGCACAAGCTATGAGCAAGGATGAGAGGTGGTCGGTGGCTGGAAAACAAGGCTTCTCCCTTGTTGGCACAGGCGAGTTTGAAGAAGAGGAGAAGGTGGTTGCGGGGTTGTGTGGGAAGAAGAGGAGACCTTTTTTCTCTCTTCTTCTTCCACTTCTTCTTCTTCCTCTTCATCTATACCTCAGCTCCCTTGTGGCCAGCACTCCTTGGAGGTTGGTGGTGGCCGGCGGGTGATAATTAACAACTTAATGGATAATTTTCATGCCATTAGTGGGGAAATTTGGAGTTCTAGGTGTGTATTTGTTTATTAAATGATGCATAATTGTTAATAGGGTACATTTTCATTGGTTAATTAATTTTCTATATTTTTACACTCATATTTCATTCTAATTGATTTTTGGACAGCTTGTGCATCAAAGGATCAAAAGGGCACATCAAGGGCTAAGATAGATCCATAAAGAACAATATCATACTCTAATTTTATTCTGTTGGTGCCCTGATCGGACTCCAATCCGATCAGGGAAAGCCTGATCTGTCCCGTGACCGATCAGAAGAGGTTGGCACAGAAGAACTCCAAATTGTAGCTACTGATCAGATCCTGATCGATCCTCAGACCGATCAGGGAGCACTCAGACCGATCAGCAACCTTCTAGAATGATCAGGTGTCTACCAATCCGATCAGAAGATCAAAGGATCGCAACCCTCCACTTGGATCTAGGCACTCAAGTTCTGCAAGCAATCTTGGCCACTCATCAAGGGAAATCAAGGGTGGAGAGAAGAGCTAGGGAAAGAAAAGGAAGCTACTGTTCGATTGGGGAGGGGGACGTAACCTAGGGCAGCACACGCAGCCAAGGGAGAAGAGAGAGAGCTTGGAGGTTCACGCAGCCATGGAGGGGTTTCCTCTCTAATCGGCAGCTTGGAGAAGCTCAATCCCTCAACTCCACAGGCCATTCCATCTTCCAATCCGGCTTGGAAGTGATCAGCTTCATCGGAGCAGAGATTTCCTCCACCGGACAACAATTTTCAGCTCATTTTTGCTTGTTTCTTTCCTTTTACTTGCTGTAGAATACAACCTGCATTTTCCCTTCCATTAATTTCAAATTTCTGCTTATTTTCCAGCTTAGAACAGAAATTTCCAGCTTAGAACAGAGATTTCCAGCTTGGTTTCGAAATTTCCAGCTTAGTTTCCTGTTTTATAGCCTTCCCTTATGTAGAATTTGTCCATGTTTTCAACCTCTTATTACTTGAATGCAAGGTGTTTGTTTAATTGCTCCTATTAACATGTGCTTGAGTATGAAATGACTTGCATTCTAGTTAGGAGTTCTAGATGAATCCTTGCTGAAATTTCCTGGTTTTGAGTGTTCTTTTGTTGTCCTCTATATTTAGTTAGCTTAATACTTCAAATCCGATTAGTTAAGGCTATTAGGTGGAAGTTGGTAGCTAAGTTTAATTACTTTGTTATCCTCAAAACCCAAGAAAACATGTTTGGTTTAGCTAGCTTTCATTTTTTTGCAATTTACTATTAGACCAAAGAAGTGCATGCATCATATTGGGTCCTTGAGAGACGATTCGGGTTCAACTATTAATACATAATTGCTTGAAACGAAAAAATTAATTGAAACTGTAGCGCGACTAAACTGGGTATCAATTTTGGCGTCATTGCCGGGGACTCTTCTATGATGTTTGTTTATTTTTAGGTCTTGCAATAATTCTGAATTTTCTGATTAATTTCTTGCATCTCACTAATTTTCTTCATTTGATGTGCAGTGCATGACCAGGTTTTCCTACTCCAGCTTAGCTGATTTTGATCCTGAGATAGAGAGGACCTTCCATGCATAGAGGAGAGCTCAGCTAGAGATTTCTAGACTTTCTACCAATAGCAACTCTTTGTCAGAATTCCAGATGGCGAACAATAGAACCATGAGGGAGCTTGCAGCACTGGACATGGCTTTTTAGTGCATCCAGTACCCTGAGTTGGAGGTTGATTTTGAGCTACGATCCGGACTCATTCATCTACTTCCAAAGTTTCATGGCTTAGCTGGTGAGGACTCCACTAGACATCTCCAGGAGTTCCACAGAGTATGCTCCACTATGAAGCCATATGGTATTGCTGAAGATGACATCAACTTGAGAGCTTTTCCATTTTCACTTGTGGATGGAGCAAAGGATTGGTGGTACACCTTACCACATGCTTTAGTTACTTCGTGGGCCGTAATGAAGAAAGCTTTCTTGGAGAAATTCTTCCCAGCCTCAAGGACTACTGCCATTAGGAAGAGTATCTGTGGGATCCAGCAGATTTCTGGAGAGACACTGCATGAGTATTAGGAGTGCTTCAAGAAACTTTGTTCTAGCTGTCCCCACCATCAGATCAGTGAGCAGCTACTCATTTAATACTTCTATGAGGGACTTCTTTCCATGGACAGGAGTATGGTGGACACCGCTAGTGGAGGGGCCTTAGTGAACAAGACACCTGAAGAAGCTAGAGAGTTGATTTCTATTATGGCAGCAAATTCTCAACAGTTTGGAAGTCGTCCGTTGGTGCCTAAAGGAGTACATGAGATCACAAGACAGAATATGGAAGCTCAAGAGGTGAAGGTTAATCTTCAGGATTTGACTTCTCTCATTAGGCAGATGACTCTCTATCAGACTTCTCAGCAGCCTTCAGCTCAAGTAGCCCAAGCAGTGAGGGTTTGTGGACTTTGCAGTACACCTCTCATCCTACAGATTTATGCCCCCAGGTGCAGGTTGATGATGGATCTTACCTTGCAAGTCAAGTGGTGGCAACAAATGCTTTTCAGTCCAAGCCTCAACCTTTTCAACCTCAGCCTTATGGATACAAGCAGTCTTATGATCCCATGTCCAGCACTTACAATCCAGGTTGGAGAGATCATCCTAATCTGAGGTATGGGAACACATTACATCTGCAGCAGCCTTATCAGCCACCACTTCCTGTTGCGCCACCTGCAGTTCAGAGACCGCCGGGATTTTATAGTAGTCCATCTCCGCCAAGAGTTCCACCAGTTCAGCAACAAAAACCAAAGTTTCCACTCACTTTGGAGCCATTTTTCACTCATTTTCAGCAATAAAAAGAGAGGGGTTTTTAGCAACTTAGCGCTCAGCTTCAGCAGCAAAGTGAGAGGAATTTTCAGCAATTTAACACTCAATTTTAGCAGCATCAGGGAGACTATAGACAGTATCAGAGTAGGACGGATGCTTCCATTCAGAACATAGAGCGACAAATTGGACAAATATCATCCACCATCAGTCAGATGCAAGCTCAAGGATCTAGTCAGCTACCTTCTCAGTCAATTCCAAACCCTAGGGGGAATGTCAGTGCTATCACACTCAGGAGTGGACGGGTTACACAGGAGGCTTCTACCCCACAGATTCCTACAGTACTAGAGGTTGATCTTCGAGGTCTCAGACAGGAGTAGAGCCAGAGTCACTTCCACTACCAGAGCCACCCATTCAGTTACCTTTCCCTCAGAGGGCAGTTGGTCCAAGGAAGAATGCTGATTCAGACAAGACACAGGAGCTCTTGCAGTTGGTCCAAGGAAGAATGCTGATTCAGACAAGACACAGGAGCTTCAAGAGCTGATTGATATTTTTAGCAAAGTGGATCAGGTGAACATCCCATTGCTCAGAGTGGTCAGGAACATTCCCAAGTACGCTAAGTTTCTAAAAGATCTGTGCACTCACAAGAAGAAGCTAAAAGGGACAGAGTTGGTCAGTATGGGAAAGAATGTTTCAACTATGATCCAGCCAATGCCTCAAAAATGCAAAGACCCAGGGGTTTTCACAGTACCGTGCATGATTGGAGACTGCATGTTCGAGGATGCTATGTTAGACTTAGGAGCCTCCATCAATGTCATGCCCAAGTCAGTGTTCATCTCTCTAGGCATTGGAGCATTACAGCCTACTGGGGTGGTTATTCAGTTGGTCAACCGCAGTTTTGCTCATCCGGTTAGAGTCATAGAGGACGTATTGGTGAAAGTCAAAGATTTGATATTCCCAGCTGATTTTTACATTTTAGATATGGAGAAGGACCTAACCTCAAGCTCAGCTCCATTGATTTTGGGATGCCTATTCCTGAAGACTTCAAGGACCAAGATCGATGTTCATGCAGGGACACTTACCATGGAGTTTGGGGACACAAAGGTTCAGTTCTCCATCCTTGATACGATCAGATATCCTGCCGAAGACCATTCGCTGCTGGGCATTGACATGTTGGATACACTAGATTCTGAGGAGTCAGATGATATATAGATTCAGATCTAGCCAACACAGAGGATTCAGATGAGGTGGATGATGATAGTGGTGGATCAGTTTTAGTCTGTGACACTATCCAGGTGGATGACGCTGAGGTGTCTACATTGGAGGCAGGTCCTGAGAAATTGCTTCCATTAGTTCTGCAACCCCCAAAGCTTGCTTTAAAGCCCCTACCTGAGCACTTGAAGTATGCCTACCTAGGAGAGAACGAGCAGTTGCCAGTTATCATTGCTCAGCATCTTGAGCCAGTCAAGAGAAAAGGCTACTAGATCTTCTGCGGATGTGTCAGATGGCTATTAGGTGGACTATTGCAGATATACCAGGGATTAGCTCATCGATTTGCATGCACCGGATTTTCCTAGAGGAGGGTGCAAGTCCGGTGAGACAACCATAGCGCAGACTCAACCACTTATTTTAGATGTGGTCAAGAAGGAGGTAACTAAGCTACTACAGGCCGACATTATATATCCTGTCTCTGACAGTCAGTGGGTGAGTCCAGTGCAGGTGGTTCCGAAGAAGTCCGGTATCACAGTGGTGGAGGGCAAGGAGAGTGCTTTGATTCCGGCTGGAGTTTAGAGTTCATGGAGAGTATGTATAGACTACCGGAAGCTAAACCAGGCTACGAGGAAGGATCACTACCCCTTACCATTCATCGACTAGATGTTGGAGAGGCTTACTGGTAGATCACACTATTGCTTCTTGGACGGTTTTACAAGATACTTTCAGATTCATATTGCTCCAGAGGATCAGGATAAGATGACTTTCACCTGCCCATTTGGGACTTTTGCATGGAGGAGGATGTCATTCGGATTATGCAATGCCCCAGGTACCTTCCAGCGATGCATGGTAAGCATTTTTTCAGATCTTTTAAAGCATTGCATGGAGGTATTTATGGATGACTTTACTGTATATGGATCCTCTTTTGATGCATGTTTGGATAGCTTGTTTAGAGTTTTGCATCGTTGCATAGAGACTGACCTCATATTTAATTATGAAAAATGTCACTTCATGGTTGAGCATGGCATAGTTTTAGGTCATATAGTCTCTAGGAAGGGCATCGAAGTAGATCCTGCAAAAATTGATTGTATTACATCTCTGTCTTATCCCGCATGCGTGCGGGGCGTTCGCTCTTTTCTTGGCCATGTAGGTTTCTATAGGCGATTCATTAGAGATTTCAGCAGGATAGCCCTTCCTCTTTCGACCTTGCTGCAGAAGGACGTGGAGTTCCATTTTGATCAGCAGTGTAGGGATGCCTTTGATCACTTGAAGGTGGATCTCACATCGACCCCTATCATTCGGCCCCCAAACTGGAGTTTACCATTCGAGCTGATGTGTGATGCATCAGATCATGCTGTGGGAGTAGCGCTTGGCCAGAGGGTGGATGGAGCGTCGCATGTCATTTGCTATGCATCCCGGACACTTGATTCTGCTCAAGCCAATTACACAACAACTGAAAAGGAGCATTTGGCTATTGTTTTTGCTTTGGATAAGTTTCGTTCATATCTATTGTGCTCACATGTGATTGTTTTTTCGGATCATGCAGCTATTAGGTATCTCTTAAAGAAGCCGGATTCGAAACCAAGATTGATTCGATGGATGCTTCTGCTTTAAGAATTTGACGTCGAGATACACGATAGGAGCGGGAAGGAGAACCTAGTAGCTGACCACCTGAGCAGGATTGAGGGGGCGACAGATCCTACACCCATTGCAGATGCATTCCCACATGAGCATCTTCTGCAACTACAAGGTAGTGTGCCATGGTATGCCGATCTCGTCAACTATTTGATCACACATGTTTTTCCTACACATTTTTCTAAAGCTCAACGTGATAAATTAGCAAGTTATTCTAAGTATTACGTGTGGGATGACCGTTACCTTTGGAAATTTTGCAGCGACCGGGTAGTTAGGAGATGTATCCCTAATTGTGAGTTCCAGTCATTACTTTCATTTTGTCATACACTTGCATGTGGGGCCATTTTGGTCCTCAACGTAAGGCTAGGAAGGTTTTGGATGCAGGATTATATTGACCTACCTTGTTTAGAGATTCTTACCACTTCCATAAGACTTGTGAGCGCTGCCAGTGAGTAGGGAACTTAGGACGTAGGAATGAGATGCCTCAACAACTCATGATATTTTGCGAGATTTTTGATATTTGGGGTATTGATTTCATGGGTCCTTTTCCTGTTTCATATGGATTTATTTATATCTTGTTGGCTGTTGATTATGTGTCTAAATGGGTGGAGGCAATCCCCACTAGAACTAACGATTCATCTGTTATTGTGGATTTTGTCAGGACTCACCTATTTTGCAGGTTTGGGGTACCCAGGGAGATCATCAGTGATCAAGGGTCTCACTTTTGCAATAGGCACATGAAGGCGCTCTTGAGCAAGTATGGAGTGATCCATACAGTGTCCACCCCGTATCATCCTCAAACAAATGGACAAGCTGAAATATCAAATAGAGAGATTAAACTTATCTTAGAGAAAACTGTAAGGCTAGACCGGAAAGACTGGAGCAAGAGACTTGATGAAGCGTTATGGGCCTACCGGACTGCCTACAAGACACTCATTGGGATGTCTCCCTATAGGATTGTTTATGGTAAGGCTTGTCATCTACCGGTGGAGGTGGAACACAAGACTTATTGGGCAGTTAAAGCTTGCAACATGGACTTAGAAAAATCTGGGCAAGAAAGGAAGTTGCACCTACAAGAGCTCGAGGAACTAAGATTGGAAGCCTATGAGAGTTCACGCATTTACAAAGAAAAGACCAAGGCATTCCACGATAAGAACATTTTGAGAAAAGAGTTTCATGTGGGAGAGAAGGTGCTTTTGTTTAGATCTAGATTCAAATGGTATCCAGGTAAGTTGAAGTCTAGGTGGGAGGGTCCTTTTGTTGTTAAATGTGTTTCCCTTTGGTGTTATTGAGATACAGGACATGGTGGGCACTACCTTCAAGGTGAATGGACATCAATTGAAGCATTACCACGAGGGCATGGAGGGAACAAGAATGGAGAGTGTGGACTTGTACCATGCGATCTACCCGACTTAGAGGGGAGTCCGTTCTTTGCTTTTTCTTTTTCTTTTTTTTTGTACATACATTTTGATTTTCTCGCAATTTGCTTTGTTAGTTGCAAGTAGCACTTCTCTTAAGTTTTTCTATGCATTAGAGGAATTATAAAGTGGAAAAAAAAATTATTTAGATTATTGAGTCATGGATATCATGACTTAGTTAGTTCTCAACTTGCATCTAGTTGGTGGTTGGTGAAGGATTCTAATATTGGATTGAGCATGATTAATATTGTTCCTAGAGAGGACCACTTGATGCCTACTATAGATTATTTTATGTGTGATGAACATTCATGCTTTGGACTTTAGAACTTGCTCATTTTCTTTTTTGGAATCATAGGGGCATATAATACATGGAATGGTAGAGCTATTCATCATGATCTTTGTTAGTCTTCCTTTCATTTGCACAATTATCCACCTCTTTTGTTATTTCTTCTCTATTTCTTTTCCTCTAAGTTGGTGAAGAACTTGATGAATTAGTTGCTTGAGATGAACAAAATCTTAGGTGTGGGGAGGTGGCTAGAGCTTTGAATGTTTTGGTAAGAAGTGATATATTTTGAAAGCTTCTTTTTGTTGAATTATATGTGGAAATCTGTTTGATGATTCTTAAGGGATGAAGAGACTATCAAGGATGCAACTCAAAAGCAAAAAAAAAAAAAGGAAATAAAGATTAAAAGGAAGAGGCGTGCCTACTTGATGGAGTTTGTATCAAGAATGAGTTGCAAAAATGGGTTAGTAAAGGCTACATGTGGAACACCTAGGTCCTTGATTACAATTTGGTGTTTCAAGCTCCATGAGGCAAATTTCGAAGGGAATGAGAGCCTACATAAAAAGTTGAAATTGATGTATCAACTAGTGGTAGTTGGGTGCCAAGTTTTGTGATCAATGCTAAAAATTTTAATTCAAGTGTAGCACAAACCAAATCTGAACTTGCTGTTTTGAACTCAATTTAAGTGGAGTAGCTAAACGATTCAGCTGTGAAAGTTGAAGCTGTGAAGTTGTAGAAAGGTGGAAGGCAAAAATGGAGAAGGGCAGGCCACTTGGTTGAAGCTGAAAGGAAATCAGTTTAACCAGAACGGCAGCTGAATGTTGAAGATTACTGAAAAGAACAGTTGCAAAAACTACTGATACATTACCTTCATTCTTATGGAAGGACGGGGTGTAACGCCCCAAATTTTGGGCTTGCATTCGATTATAAAAAGGGCACAAAAATGTCGAAATATATATTATCAGATTGTATGACATTTATTTCATAAATGAATAAAATTACATTTTTGTGATTTCATGATTAAATGTTATGTGATTTCATTAGAAAGGATTAGGAATATGTAATTGCATAAATTAGAATATGTGATTGCATGAATTGGAATATGTGATTGCATAAATTGGAATATGTGATTGCATAAATGTGATTTGAGAATATGAGAGTGAATTGGGCTAATGGGCTTTGCAAAAGTGAAAACCAAAGAAGAGCAAAAATATGCTCTTGCCGAGGATCGAACCTTGGAACTCTTAGTAAGCAAAGCCTTGAAAAGCAACGAAGTAACCAATTCACCCAGAAGGGGATTGCTGAGAGGAAGGAAGGGAAATTCTTGTTAAGGGTTAGGGAATGTGAAAGGGTAGAGGAAGAGGCTCTTGATGAGAAACCCCTTGGTGAAGGGACACTTGGAGAAGAGGCACTTTGTCTCTTCCCTTAGTATAAATAAGAGGGAGTGCTAAGGGGCTAACCATCATTGTTGCAAAGCCCTCACTCACTCTCCCTCTTCAATATTCGAAAATCCCAACTTCCCTCTCCCTCTTCAATTTTCGAAAATCCCAACTTCCCTCTCCCTCTTTAATTTTTGAAAATCCCAACTCCCCTCTCCCTCTTCAATTTTCAAAAAATCCAAGGGAAGGGTCTCATCCCAAGGGACACTCCCAAGACCCCATTGAAGGTTTGAATCTCTTGCAAGGCAAGAAGAAGTCAAGGACCTCAAGAGCAAGGACAAGCACATCCCCTCCGAACTAAGGGTATACTTTAAGGATATTTAGCGAAAGAGGTAAGTGCCCCTCACCTGTAGCATAATTGCTCTTGAATCGATTACATGACTCACATGATGCCCTCTACATGTCTCTACATGTTTCGGCCATCACCCTAACCAAGGGTTAGGGTAGGCCACATGCTTTCCTATGCTTAATAATGATGTCTGCATGAATGTATTATATTGTGTGTGAGTAAAGAAGGCTAGGAGGGAAGGGAATCCCCTTCTAAACCATTCGGCCAACCCTACCCTAGGGTTAGGCTCTTGAGCTTAACTTCATGATATGCACCCTAATGAATCTCTATGATATCACATGAGATGTATGAATGCTCATGATGCTATGTGGCTAAAAACCCCAAAGTACTCAACCCTACATGTTCGGCCAAAGGGCCCTATACTTGGGATTGGATTAATAAATACCATGCATGATAATGATCTTGTGTAGGATATGACATGCTTGTGTGATTCTTGATATGTTGATTGGAATGCATGCTAGCCAAATTACAACTTTCGGCCAAGAGAGAACTCTTGGACCCTAGCCTTGGTTGCTCCCATGAAATGCATGCTTTATACTATGCTAGTTATCATGATTATGAATGCATACATATGTATAAGAATGAGCCCTATAGGGCATGAACGAAGAAGGCTTAGGGCCTAAAGAATGCTTTCCTAGAAGGTTGGGACTAAGAGCATACTTTATGAAAATGAAGAACATGATAACTATTTTATTTTGTAATGGCTTGTACTATAGACTCTTAAAGCGAGTCAAATGATTATGATACTAGGCTGAAGGACTTTTGAGAAGGCCTAGTAAACCCTAGTGGTTCGGGATTAGCTACCTCGTTCCTATTCAGGGGCGCGCACAAAACATGAAGTACAAGCCGGGCCCTAATGATTATGCTATGTTCAAGTATTATGTTTATATGTTTTAAAAAGAACCTTCCTATGAAGTTAACATGCTTAGATGTTTAAACATGCTTAAATGCTTACCATGCTTGAATGTGATATATTCTCTTACCTTTTCATGATATCCGGTTTTGTGAGTAGGACAGGGTCTTACTAAGCTATTGCTTATCGTTTAGTGTTTTCCCTTATGCTACAGATAAAGGACGCTAAACTATGGAGGCTGCGGGAGAAGGGCAGTGTGTGTGTGATAGTGCTGGTGGATAAAAAGGATCTTGCTCTTAGTTGCTTCAAGTTTTGGAACTTGTCATGTTAAACCCATGTTATGTTCTTTTTATAGACATGCTATGTTTGAAGATGAATACTTGGTTTTAGATACCCTATGACTCGCTATTGCACTCTTATATATTAAAACTATTTATTAACTGCACTTCTACTAGGAGACATGTTTTGAATATGCTATGTTTCTTTTTCCTCACCAAGTCATGATATCTCACCTTAGAAAATCTATGTTGATATACTATGTTCTATGCCTTGTATTCATTATACTCTATCATACCTAAATTATGCTTCCGCTACATGAACCTTGCATGCTTTAATGTTACATGTGCCCATGCATAGATTAGATTGAAAAATATAATATGAATGCATGCGTATAGTTGTAATGTATGAAAGTAAAGTAGCGCCGCCGAATCCCTAGGGGATTAAGGGCGGGCGTTACACGGGGAGCTCACAAGGGTTAGTTACCAATGATATCTTTTCAAGTCTATCACGTTCTTTCACTTATAAATTGAATTGATGGTTGTCATCTGTCAAATGATGTTGTAAAATGAGGTCTGGCTGATGGATTGACAGACAAGAAAAGGGAATCATGGAGCATCTCAATGCACAAAGAAAAAGAGAAGAAGAAAAAAAAACAAAACTGAGCTGCAACCAAAAACAGAATAGCAGCAGAGAAAAAAAAAGAAAAAAAAAGAGAGAAAAACATGAAGTCAAGTGCTGGATGATTCCTGAGTTTGAAGATGAAAACAAGGAGCTAGTTAGATTGGAGATGTAGGATCGATTGAAAAGAAGCAAAACCAGAAGATAGTTTCACAGTTCTGCAGTTTTCAGCTACTGATTAGGCTCTGATTGGTCTCCAGACCGATCAAAGAGGTGTCTGATCGGTCACTCAGACCGATCAGTATTAGTCCAGAATGATCAGTATCAGCCCAGACCGATCAGAAGAAGGCCAGAAAGATAAGGAAGAGTCTGATCGATGTCTTGACTGATCAAAAAGAGTCTGATCAATCCCTTGAACGATCAAAAGAGGTTGGCACAGCAACACACTGAATTCAGCATTGTTTTTCATCCAAATCAGAGACATTTGCTATAATGGGGATGATAAGATGAGTTCACCTGCAAGCTAACTAATTTATTAAGTTCTATCATCTAATGTTTCCTTTTGCTTTGCCCCACTGAATTCTTCACTTAGTAGTAGAAATTTTCTTCTTGTTTACTTTCCTTACCATTTCATCATCCCCATTAATAAGCTCTATTTATTGTATGTGTCAATTGCATTCTTTTGGTGAAAATCAAGGGGTGAGCAAACTTATGATAGTGAAAAAGCATAATGATTCTTGAGTGGAACTCCACTACTTATTGAGTTTTGAGAGTTAGGGATAGTCCTATGAGAGTTTCATGCTTGATCTATTGACTTGGATGAATTCACCACTACCAATTGGCTAGTGTGTGATTGGAATTGATGTGGACTTGGTTCCAAAATGCTTGATGATCTTAAATAATTACCACTATGTGATTTCCTCCATGCTAGGTGAACTTGCCTAAGTCAATAAACTTGGTTTTCTTTTTGCTCGAGTCGTGCAAAGAGTAGGTGTGGGGGAGTGATAATTAACAACTTAATGGATAATTTTCATGCCATTAGTGGGAAAATTTGGAGTTATAGGTGTGTATTTGTTTATTAAATGATGCATAATTGTTAATAGGGTGCATTTTCATTGGTTAATTAATTTTTCTACATTTTTACACCATATTTCATTCTAATTGATTTTTGGACAGCTTGTGCATCAAAGGATCAAAAGGGCACATCAAGGGCTAAGATGGATCCATAAAAAACAATATCAGACTCTAATTTCATTCTGTTGGTGCCCTGATCGGTTTCCAATCAGATCAGGGAAAGCCTGATCGGTCCCGTGACCGATCAGAAGAGGTTGGCACAGAAGAACTCCAAATTGTAGCTACTGATCAGATCCTGATCGGTCCTCAGACTGATCAGGGAGGTGCCTGATCGGTTCTCAGACTGATCAGGGAGCACTCAGACCGATCAGCAGCCTTGTAGAACGATCAGGTGTCTACCAATCCGATCAGAAGATCAAAGGATCGCAACCCTCCACTTGGATCTAGGCACTCAAGTTCTGCAAGCAATCTTGGCCACTCATCAAGGGAAATCAAGGGTGGAGAGAAGAGCTTGGGAAAGAAAGGGAAGCTACTGTTCGATTGGGGAGGGGGACGTAACCTAGGGCAGCACACGCAGCCAAGGGAGAAGAGAAGAGAGCTTGGAGGTTCACGCAGCCATGGAGGGGTTTCCTCTCTAATCGACAGCTCGGAGAAGCTCAATCCCTCAACTCCACAGGCCATTCCATCTTCCAATCCGGCTTGGAAGTGATCAGCTTCATCGGAGCAGAGATTTCCTCCACCGGACAACAATTTTCAGCTCATTTTTGCTTGTTTCTTTCCTTTTACTTGCTGTAGAACACAACCTGCATTTTCCCTTCCATTGATTTCGAATTTCTGCTTATTTTCCAGCTTAGAACAGAAATTTCCAGCTTAGAACAGAGATTTCCAACTTGGTTTCGAAATTTCCAGCTTAGTTTCCTAGTTTTATAGCCTACCCTTTTGCAAAATTTGTCCATGTTTTCAACCTCTTATTACTTGAATGCAAGGTGTTTGTTTAATTGCTCCTATCAACATGTGCTTAGTATGAAATGGCTTGCTTTCTAGTTAAGAGTTCTAGATGAATCCTTGCTGAAATTTCCTGGTTTTGAGTGTTCTTTTGCTGTCCTTTATATTTAGTTAGCTTAATAATTCAAATCCGATTAGTTAAGGCTATTAGGTGGAAGTTGGTAGCTAAGTTTAATTACTTTGTTATCCTCAACCCCCAAGAAAACATGTTTGGTTTAGCTAGCTTTCATTTTTTTGTAATTTACTATTAGACCAAAGAAGTGCATGCATCATATTGAGTCCTTGAGAGATGATTCGGGTTCAACTATTACTACATAATTGCTTGAAACGAGAAAATTAATTGAAACCGTAGCGTGACTAAACTGGTTATCAGCGAGACCAAGTGAGGAGGTGGAGTTGCTGGCGCAAACCATAAGACCTAGGGTTTGTTGGTGCAAACGAATAAGAAGAAGAAGAAGGGGGATTCCAGATCTTGCTAGATCGTCACCCACACAACGTCCAAGAGGGGAGGGTCATACGGTAGAAGACTGCGAGGTAAAAGAAGAGGTATAATCTCTTCCTTGACTCCTTTATTCTTATCATTTTATGTGGTGTTTAATTAGTTATCATTGTTCATTAATTATTAGTTAATTAATTGTATGATAATTAATTATGTCATTGACCCTGAAGATGAACACAAAAATCAACGATCCACTCGTCGTCTTTTCCACGACCAAATGGTTAGGCGAGTTACAAGGCCTTACCTTCAAGTTTGGCTAAGTTGTAACTCGAATCAATTAGTGCGACGACGAGACAGTCGTTTGGGAGATAGGTCTCCATTCGGATTAAATTTTTAATCAGTAGACATGGAGAGGTCTCTCATGATCGACCCCGTGTTCGCTTAGGAAACCCTCCAAGCCATACCCACCAACATAGGGATCTATGGGCAAAAATATTTAAAATTCGCAGCGGAAATAAGATCCCTTAAGCGATCCATGCGAATGAAAACTCATATAAAGTGAATTTACAAAAAATCCTATCATATAGGTATACCTTTGGCACATGTCATTCGCTTATCCCGCTTATCCGAGGTATACCGGATCTCTTGCACGTTCAAGTGTCTGTGCCTCTATGCGTATCCACACGAACACAATCTTTGCCTCGGAGAGGAACCACCTTAGTTGTGCTAGCAACTTAGGATGGTTCACAAAGCACAAGAACCTCCACATGGGAGTTTTGGACTAGGAGGAAGAAAGAAGAAGAAGAGAAGTTCTCTCTCTTAGCCTTTGACAAGAGGGGGTATTTATACTCATCTAATGAATATCAAAAGTCTATGTCCCTTGAGCTCCTCTCATCTTAATGCTAATAGAACCCAATGAATACCAAGCCTTTTGGTATTCCTTGAGACTCTTAATATTCTATTCATCTAATGAATAGAATGTCTCTTAGCCTTCCTCTTAAATAATTTTCATTAAACCATTTAATGAATATTATCCATAATTAAGTGATTGAGTCTAATCTAGATGAGTCTAACTCAAATTAGATTCAATCCCATAACTCAATTGGATTCACTTGAGTCTAACTCAATTAATCCAACTCGGATCAAATCTTAGTCAAAATAAGATCAATTAATCTTCGAAGCATCGTGTTCTTAGTGTGTGAACCAATAGGTTCTCGTAATGTTGGCAATGTGTCTAAGCCACTTTAGACACATAAGCAATGAGCGGCATCTAGCAATTCATCATTGCTACCCAAGTGACGAGAAAGTCGAGATCCGACTTAACCTCCGTGACTATGACAATGTATAACCTTGTCCTTCTATCCTTGATATCTAGATTGACCAATGAGACATAGACCGTATCATCCTCGATCAATCATTGTGTTTCTTGATCCCCGAGTAGACTCACTCAAACAAATGAGCTCAATATCTCATATTGACTCATTTGAGCATGGTCATGCATTTTAGTAATCCTACTCGATCAAGGGGCCCACAGATATCACTCACGTCATATGGGAGGGATAGATCTCATCTGCATCACTCACATCCCTCTGCATAATTTATTACATACCCAGTGATCGCCTTTATAGTCCACCCTGTTATGGGTGACGTTTGACGATACCAAAGTACATAACTCCTTATGTAGGGAACCGTAGTGACTTCAGGTCTAAGTACTATTCCTACTAATAGTCACATGAGAAAGTTTATGACACTCATACCCATGTGTCAACTTGATATCATATATCCATGACTTGTGAGCTCAAGTCATCAGTTGACCTACATGCTAGTCTCTATGCATTAATATTGTCCTTGAATATTAATGTTTGACTAGGAATGGTTTAGTATAGTGTTCTCTACATCATCTCACTATCGATTCAACCAATCGATATGGTGTAAATAAGAACCTACTACCCAAGGATATTATTATACTTAGTTATTTGACACAAATATAAAGTAAGTAGAATAACTAAACATGCATTTATTAATGATAGAATATGATACAAAAAATCCTTAGTCAATCATCACATAATTGGCTCTAGGGCTCATACTAACACTGTGTGTCACCACATATCATGTTATCTACAATGTAAAGTATCAGACAATATGCACACATATAATAAATATAAAATGCAAACAATGATAATGTGATTCTCATTCCAAAATGTAGATGTTCATACAAAAGCTAGGTTTTTAGTATACATCCTAACACTTATGTCCCTGTAGCTAGACTTGAGTCAATTAGAATGTTACTAGCCATTGCAGCCCATAGAGGATTCAAGCTATACCAAATGGATGTTAAGTCAGCCTTCCTAAATAGGTTTATAAAAGAAGAAGTATATGTAAGACAACCCCTAGGTTTTGAGGACTTAGACTATCCTAACCATTTATTCTGACTTAGGAAAGCACTTTATGGGTTAAAACAAGCACCTAGGGCGTGGTATGAAAGATTATCCACCTATCTAGTATCTAAAGTTTTAACCAAGGCCAAATTGACTCAACTCTGTTTGTTAAGACCTTAGAAAAAGACATCTTTATAGCCCAAATTTATGTAGATGAAATAATATTTAGATCAACCAACACTAACTTTTTAAATGAATTCATTAAAATCATGGAAAATGAATTTGAAATGAGTCTAGTCGGTGAACTGACCTACTTTTTAGGACTACAAATTAAGCAAACTAGGGATGAAAATTATATTCACCAATCAAAATATGCTAGAAAGTTAGTTAAGAAATTTATGATGGAAAACTCAGAAGACCTAAGTACCCCCTATGGCCACAAATGCTAAGATAGATAATGATTCTAAAGGTAAGCCAGTTGACTTAAAATATTATAGAAGTGTTATAGGGAGTCTACTTTACCTAACTTCTAGTAGACCTGATATTCTTTTTGTAGTAGGTATTTGTGCCAGATACCAAATCTATGCTAAGAAATCCTACTTAACTGCAGTTAAGAGAATCCTTAGATATATTAAGGGCACATTAAATATAGGTATTTAGTACCCTAGAACTTCCAACTTTGAGTTGCTAGGATTTTCTGACTCAAATTATGCAGGTTATAAATTAGATAGAAAAAGTACAAGTGGGAGTTGTCAATTACTAGGTCAAAGTCTAGTCAGCTAGTGCAATAGAAAGCAACACTATGTTGTCTTATCTACAACTGAAGCAGAGTATATGCCTTAGGGGAGTGTGTAGTTCAACTCTTATGGATGATACATACCCTTAGAGATTTCAACATAAACTATGCCCATACCAAGGTATACATTGATAATATCAGTTCAATAAACCTTACCAAAAATCCAATTCACCACTCTAGAACTAAACATATAGAAGTAAGACATCACTTTGTTAGGGATCACGTAGCTAGGGGTAAAGTTGTCCTTCAACATGTTGATTCTAAATCTAACCTGGCAGATATTTTTTCTAATCCCTTACCTGAGTCTGAGTTCAGTTCATTAAGAAGGCAGCTTGAAATGTGCTTAGTAGAGTAGATTTTCTTTTGTTTGTTTTTATTGGATTTACTCATTTTGTTAGTTTTTTCTATTTTTTAAAAATAAATAGGGTTTTAAAGACTATTTTCAAAACTTTACTTTCAAAATTCAATGCATTTTTTGAAACATAGTTTTATTTTTTACTTTAAAACTACCCCTTTCAAAACTAAGATTTTTCTTCGATACGAACTTAGCTTAGGCTTAACCCTAGTATACATGCTCCTATAGTTTTAGCAGCCAACATCTCACAAGCACATTAGGACTAACTTGCTTGATAATCTAGACTAGGTTGAGATGCTTAAGACTGTTGCCCTAAACTTAAGATGCTTTAATTCAGTGCACAAAACAAGTTAGGCACTATAAATGGAATTCATATTAATCAAGTCAAGTATTCTGGCTAACATAGCTAATTTATGGAATTCACTTGACTTGACTGACCCAAGTGAAAGTTGCTGCATATTGCAGTCAGAAACTAGCTAACAGGTAAGACAGGTGCCTGAAAGGTTTTCTTTTTATGTTCTTTCTTTTCCAAGAGAAATTTTTTTAATTGTTTCATGCTTGGACTCAAAATGAAGGTGCCTAGGCATGACCTAAACTTATTTTGATTATGAGTTGCTTAAACTTAATTGCTCTGATACACCTAGCTTTTCTTACTTAGTCATTTTTTATGCTCTGATATATTTCTTACCCTTAGACTACATGTTGTGATATATAGCAAAGGGGGAGAGAAAGAAAGAGTTCAAAGTTTTTTTAAAAAATATTTTGAAAAGAGTTCAAAGTTTGTTTTCAAAATATTTTCTAAAGTGTTAAAGTGTTTTCAAAATATTTTCTAAATGTTAGTTCAAAGTGTTTTCCAAGTGTTAGAAAATTTTGATACCAAGAAAGAGTTCAAAGTGTTTAGAAAAAATCTTTCAAAATATTTTTAAAGTGTTGGTAAAGTTTTAAAAAAGGTGTTAGGAAAACTTTTTGCAAAATGTTTTTTAAGAATGAATTTTCGAAGTTCTTTTCAAATCACCAGTCGAAGTTGACTTCTATACTTTTTGGTGATTTCAAAAAAAAAACTTCAACTTATTGTATTTCTAAAAAATCTTGAAAAATCATTTCCATACTTAGTAGTTTGTTAAAGCAATTGATTATTTTCGAAAGTTTTAAAAAAGTACTTAAGCTTTTTTCAAAAGTAAGCTAAAATTTTAAGTACTTCAAAAAGCTTAAACATTTTCGGTTTTTCAAAAAGATAACTTAGTCTCTGAACTGTTTAAATCATGAAAAAGACTAAGACCAGTTTTTGAAAAATATTTGATCAGGGGAAGATAACTAGTTATGGGGGAGACATCAAAACAAGATTACATTTCTCCTATTTAATGTTATTTTGTTTAAAGTTGTTTATAGCTTAACATTGAACTGGGTTGCCTGCATAATAAAAAAGGGGAGATTGTTGGTGTCATAAGCACTAGATCAAACCTTGTTTTGATAAGTGGCAAAGAGTTCAAATTAAGCTGTTTTGTGTGTACTAATAAATTTGTGAAGCTTGTAAGAAAGTCCTTGTCTGGGATCGGGCAACGAAGTCTTAGTGAGTGAAGTTGAGCACGAAGTCTTAGTCCGGGGGACCGAGCAAAAGACTTTGCCAAGTGGGGATCGCGGGTAGGAGTCGAGACGGGTCGAGGTCTAGTGTTGTCGAGTTTCAGATTCTCAAAGGTCGAGCAAAATTCCAACCGGAGGAGCTGGTTGGAAAAAGGTAAACTGTCTTGAGAGGAGTAGGTGAGGACGTGTTCCCCGAGAGGGAACAGTAGGCGTTGGTCCAACCTAGGATTTCAGGTGAAACCTAAAAGTCAGGACCAAGACAACACTAGCTATAATCCATACATGCATTAAATTCTCTTTATATTATTATATGGAATAAACTCTTGTTGCAGCTGAGAAGTTGTACCAATTGGACTAGGGTGCCTGAAAGGGACTCAGGCGCCTAGGAGCTGGCAGCGGGTGGCTGAGTTGGCGCAACGGTCAAGCTTGTGTGTCGAGTGTTGAGTGGAGAAGTCACGTCGGCACTCAGGTGGCTGAAAGGGATTAGGACGCCTGAGCCTAGATAGAGTTTGACTGCACAGCGGATAGAGTTACCGCCTGAGACGCTGCGACTAGGGTGCTTGAATGCTCACTATATAAAGGGGTCGAGGCAGCACCCCAGAACATCGCTTCTAACTCTGTGATCACTCTGCACTTCTGTGTGTTGCGCATCCAAAGCCTCGACAAATGCCGAAACGTCGTCCGACTCTCCAAGCAAAAGTCTTCAACTCTTCAAAGGAGTTGGTATATTTGTATTATTTCAATTGCACACTTTAATATTGTAACCTATACATTCTCTCGTTGATTAGTGATTGCCCAATGTAAACGATCAAGGATTGTGGGTCTTGTAGTAGGAGTGAGTCAAGACTCCAAAGCAAGTAAAAAAAACTTGTGTTAGCGTGTTGTGTTCTATTTTTTGTTGCATACTCAATTAAATCCAAAAGTTTTTCTAAGCGACATTCACCCCCCCCCCTCTATCACTCTAACTCGATCCTACAGAGATGAGTCGTCAAACGTGCCAGATTGCCCTATCATGTAGTCCTAATTCTACTCTTCATTAGTGGAATATATGCTATGGCGTTGCGACAGGGTCCCCTCCTCTATCTAGTGATAGTGAGGGGTTGGGAGTGTGACTTTTCCCCTCACGACCTAGGGTGGAGTACGGTCAGTATCAGAGTCCTACCCATTTGGTTTCGCTCTAGATGCGACGGTGGTCGACTGGCATCAGGGGCGACACATGTTGGTCGGAGCCCTATCCATCAGTTTGACATTAGATGCGACGGTAGTCGACTGCCATTAGGGGTGACCCATGCTGATCATGTGCATACTGTGCATTATTGCATTTGATTACAGTATTTGCTTGACATGGACATTCAGGAGGTATGTGTACATAGGGTCTGGTGATCTTACATTGCTTATATGGTATGAGCCTTTATGATCTTGCATTTGCTTGTATGACACTAGTTTCGAGGATCTTGTGTTACTCGTATGCTACAAGTTTGCTCATGGAGGGGTATTGGGGTTTTATTAAACTATATACCCTCGAGTTTAGATTGACACTTGAATGTATTGTTTATTTAGTATTTCAGTTATGCATTTCCTCTTATTGCACTTTGATCTGTGACAGCTTGTCAGTTACTGCTAGCATAGCTTTCTATGCATATCTGGTTTCATACCCGTTGAGTTATTTGGACTCACCCCGTTAGCTTTGTTTTCTTTCAAGATGATCATTTGGAGTACCTGGTAGTCTGTCCCAGTTCTCCCTTGTCAAGGCGACTCCTGTTGATTTAGTTGTATTTGATGGTACAATGTATTTCCGCTTGCATGTTCAGATTTGTTTTCATTGTGCCATGGATTGTACTTTTGTATATCATAGAGGTTTATGTCTTTGTTTGTTTGTTATAAGTCATACTGGTACGCTGCTTTCTTTGATGTGACGATATTTTTTTTTCGTTTTTGTTCGCTTGTTCCAGCCCTATCGATTGTGGCACAGGTGGCTGAGAGGGTCGTTGTGCTAAGTATTCTAATTGTCCACCGATCAAGGGAAAAGTTGTTCGATCTATATTGGACGAGTAGCTTCTCGGGACGTGAACTATAGTGTTATATTGTATGTGATTGATTGAATATAGTTTATTCTCATAAAACAGATTTTTTCTAGTCAATTAAAAGTTATTTTGAGACTAAGAAACCAATTTGTAAAGCCAGGGCCCAAGTATTGTTTCAATTAATTCGGCAATTGATCAAATATCGCTTTTAAAATGGTAGAATTTTGAAAAGTCATATCTAATTTTCAAAATTTTCAAATATTTATTTTTTATTTTATCCCTCCCGTATATTATTTTCAAAAATCAATTAAAAAATATCATTTTTAGTATACATAATTTTTAAAATAATACCATTATGGTGTGTTGTTGTATTTAAAATTAACACTATAATTATATTATTTTTTTGAAATATACATCATAATAGTTAGTTGGAGAGAATAAAATGAAAAATATATATCTTTTAGAAAATCTAAAAGTTCAGTATGCTTTTTTTTAATTTCACGATTGTAAGTGCTTAGTCAATTACCTTTCCAAATTATTTAAAAGCAATTAATAATGCATCAATTAATTGTCTTAATTACTTAAAAAAACAAGTTAATCGTTCATCCAATCATCCCCTACATTTCCGTCGCTGGCGCTGGCAGCCCACCAGAACGCCTCGAAGGACGAGCGCCACCACTCTGCTGTCGAGGGAATGATCTCTTTGCACCCCTCCGGCCTCCCGGAGGACCTTCCGGCACCGCCGTTGCCCAGCCGCTCAGCCGGTGGCACTTTCCGGCGATGTAACCGTGCGAGTAACTCTGTACGTAGTTTGTCCAATGACACCGACTCCAATATTTGTTAATTAATTAATTTTTTACACGAGTAGTACACTGTACTTAGCCGAGACAAAACTCACCTGACCATCATTAATTAATAACACTCACTCAATTAATTAGTTAAATACGGCCGGTAGATCCAGCCATGCAGCTAGTGAATAAAATCGCAAAGGACGACTTGTTATCCTAGTTATCATTCTAGACCTCCGCACTTCGATCTCCGATTATAATATATTTTATATATTTTTTAAAATAGAGTAAATTCTAAAATATTAGATTTCTGGACGACACTTCTTAAGTTATCTTGATGGTCAATAAAAATTTTCAGACTAAATTGATTGATTAAGATTCAAAATTATCTAATTTTATTAATTATTTTTAACGAATAAAATTGCAGTAGCTGCCATGTCAGTATCAAGGAAGGACCGATATGGGAGCTGGGTTCCATTCTATTTTATGCCTCCTACTTATCTCTGCACCCATTGATTAGCAGATCAAACTCTTTAATTTCTCTCTCTATGCTACTTAATACACATAAATTGATAGAGACAAAGCAATTAAATTTAGTTGCGGGTGATGATGCAAAGGCTGAAGGAGAAATGTACAAAGCTGGGGTCTCCCTCTTCTGACGTGAGCCATGCAAGAGACTCGTGAGAGTGAGTTTGTAACATGAAGCCAAAGGAAGGAGTAGGAATTTCACATGCACCCATCACTGTCTCTCTCACCTCATCGTCATGGCCAAGGCTAAGGCAAAAGCAGTCATCTCTATTCGGCCATTTCCCTGGTCTTCCTTAAAATGGACGTCGCATTGGCCGGCCTCTCTCGGCCATGGACCAGCAATAACAGCCTACTGGCATCAGACATATATGTATGCACTAGCAGTAGCTGTCGTCGCTTTTTTTTCGACTGTTCTCTTCTCGGGATGCAACCAACTTGCAACCACAGTGAAGCCTAGCTTCGGCTTGAATTCCAGGGTAATAATGGAGGGGATGATGGTGTTGTTCTAACAGCTAGCCACGGATCCGGAGGTCTGCATGGATTCCCCCTCTCTCGTGTGATGTCGCAACGAGTGGCAGAATTGCGTGATCTTGTGTTCGATATGACTGGTTCAAACTGAAATTAGTGGATCATCTATTAGTTAGTATAGTATGTGTTCCGGAAAGAATCAACGTCAACGACCAATCATCAGGGTTCAGCCCACGCAGATGCTGACGTTAGAGGAGGAACTCCGCGCCTTGCGAGATCAACACGAGCGTTAGGGGAACACGCGGATAGTATGTGTTCGATATGACTGGTTCAAACTGAAATTCAGCGGATCATCTATTAGTTAGTATAGTATGTGTTCCGGAAAGAATCAATGTCAACGGCCAGTCATCAGGAGTCAGCCCACGCGGATGCTGACGTTAGAGGAGGAACTCCACACTCTGCGAGATCAACACGAGCGTTAGGGGAACACGACGGAGGTTGTCCGACAGAGCTCACTCCAACGCTCAAGTCAGTGCCTCGATGGAGAGGAAAAGTAGAAGGCAGAAAGATGTATGAGTAGCAGAGAATGCATAACCCTCTTACCGGAGAGGTTGGAATACCTTTTATACCTGTGGCGGCTGCCTTAGTGCGTCCCATAATCTATGCCCCCCCTTCGTCAGTTACAGGATAGTCTTTCAAATGGTCCATGCCGTCAATGTGACCCGTTGCGATATTTAAGGGTCATGATGACTCCGCGATAGTGGGAATGCTTATCCACGGATCTGAGAAAAAAGAGGGGTCGTTACTTGAGGTCAAATGATGCTTGGGCTCCGCTTCCCCGAGGTGATCTCGGGGTCTTCTGGCCAGGGAGGTCGCGGGCGCTTAGCTTCTTCGAGGCGGACTCGGGACCCGACATCCTGGGGTGATCTCGGGAGCTAGGGTTGTCTGATCTGATTTTCAGGGCATGTTTACCGTGGGGAGCCCTGGAGGCTCCTCTTCTCGAGAGGGTTCCGGGAGCTCTGAAAGGGAGTCGCTCGGACTTGCCACATCTTGCCACCCAGCTTCTACAACCCAGTTGTCTTGCTAAGGGCTATTTAACCTCATCACAAGTCCCTCCCTTCATGTCTGTTCGAAGGAAGCGTTGCTGACTGATCGGATTAGTGTGGTGGTGAAGAAGCTGTGTCCCAGTGAGTCCTTGCACCCATTACTACTCCTTTGGTAGTTATACGGAGTCCTAGAATTGTAGAAGCTGCCCCGGGTCCCGAGGAAATCCCTTTTTGGTTTTGTCCTTCCCAACAGGCTTCTATGGCTTTCGAGGTACCGCAATGATACTTGTCCATCCGTTATAAAGGCGCATGGTGCTCTTTTATGGCGCCAAGTGTAACACCCCACTAAAATTCCCTTCAATATTATCCCTAATATAGAGTATAATTGCATGAATAATAGCCATATTGAGTATGATTCATGAATGATAGTTAGAGTTGTGGGAATTTTAGTGTAAGTGTTAATGAGCCTTATATAGGCTCTAAATGGTGGAAATTCCTAATGGGTCTTAAATAGCACTTCGTTAGTTATCCTAATGGGCCCCATGAGGATAAAAGAAATAACACATCATATAATGGGCCTTACTTAGATGGGCTTGCAAAAGAATAAAAAAAAATGAAATGAGGTAGGTGCCAAGGATCTAACCTTGGACCTTAGAGATGTTGTAAGCCTTAAGAATGCATATGTAACCAATTCACCTAGCAAGGGAGTGCTATTAGGAGGATAGAGGGAATTGTAGATAGGTGTAAGGGAGATGAAGAGCCACCATGGAGGATAAAGAGTCACCATGGAAGGTAAAGGGGTCACCGTGGAAGGTGAAGAGGCATACCTTTTCATTTACTATAAGAAGATGAGGAAAAAATGCCTCAAGGCATCTCCTCATCCTTCTTATTTCCGAAAACACCAAGGCTCTCTCTCCATCAAAAAAATTCTCTCCAAGAAGATCTAGTGAAGGCTTTGTGTTTGTGAAGCAAAGGAAGAGCCAAGGAGAAGAAGTTTTTTCTTTCTCCTTCTAGGTGATATATATATTGTTTAGGAATCTTTAGCACAAGGGTAAGACTCCCCTCACCTGCAACATAATAGCTTATATATGTTTTTGTTCATGTTTTTACGATGTGTTGCTAAAATCGTGAAGTTTTTCCCTATGAGTAAATTTCGGCCAAGCATGGGTTTAGGGCCTAGGTTTGTGTTTGATGTTATCTAATGACTCCAATGTATTCTTGATGTTAAGTTATGAGTTATGATGAAAAAAAAAGATGGAGCAAAAGACCTTAAATGTTTCGGCCAAGGCTCCCATGAAGCCATAGACCTTTTGGCCATAAGAAGATGTTTGAGTTCTTTTTTACTAGCTAATTGTTTTAATTCCTTGTTAATGTTTTGTTGAGGGTTTTATATATATTTATGCCATGTTTTCTCCTCTGAACATGTTCGGCCATACCCTAAATAAGGGCTAAAAAAATGAGTTAAAGATGTCATGTGACTTGTTAATGCTTCCTAGTGTTAGAATATGTATTATATGCATGTTGTATGAATCAATTGCTCTTGTTTTTGCCATTTTCATGTTGATATAAACCTTAGAAGTTTCTGATCAGTACCTTAAATTGGGTTTTAGGATGGGTTAAGGTCACTACCTCACTTGATGATGTCTCTTTGTAATAGGATATTCAATGTATGCATGTTGTATGAGTTGTGTGATGTTGTGTTGTGTTTTTATGCCATGATAACCCTATCTAGATGTTTTGACCAGTAGAATATATGTTGAATTAGGGTTGAATTAAAGGTATTCTTATTTCATTATGCCATGATAGGGGTTAAGGTCACTACCTCACTTGATGATGTCTCTTTGTAATAGGATATTCAATGTATGCATGTTGTATGAGTTGTGTGATGTTATGTTGTGTTTTTATGCCATGATAACCCTATCTAAATGTTTTGACCAGTAGAGTATATGTTGAATTATGGTTGAATTAAAGGTATCCAGGTTTCATTATGCCATAATAGATGAAAAAAAATAGAACAAGTTCCCTAGGCGTATTGTTCTTAGTTTTAAATTGAACATTATGTGTTTTATGAATCATGAATGATAAGTGGGCATGTTATGAATTTTCTTAGCATGAAATTATGTTTTCTCCATGCCATGTTCATGCTTGAATGTGATGACGATATTTATACTTTGAATGTATGCCCATGACATGTATGACATTATGAATTAAAGAATATCTAAAGAGCAATTTCTAAGAAAAAAAAGAAATAATGAATGCTATGCTAAAGTGCAATTGCTATGGAATGAAAAGGAATCATGTATGCTATTTTACTTTTATGTATTGACTTGTACCAGATCTTGAAAAAGGCCCAAGGGATGGGCTCCTAAGCAAGGCCCCGATTCTGGACTACCATAGCTGTCCCTAGGCTAAAGGTTGCCTAGTACCCTAGTAGGTCGGGATTAGCTACCTCGCACTCTACGAAGGGATGCGCACAAATGATGAATGGATACAAGCCAGCGATCCCAATGATGATGATATGTTAATATTGAAGTATTATATTATATACATTTTTCAAAGAGCATCCTTAATGTTTATGCACATGTTTATGTTTAATGATATTGCATATGCTATGTTTAATGTTTATGCTCATGTTTATGTTTAATGATATTGCATATGCTATGTCTAATGTTTATGCACATGATTATGTTTTAATGATTAAGAAAATGTTATGTGCTTTAAGTACTTACTCATGTCATATCCTTAATAATGATACATATATTCATGTTTTAAGTTTTTATGCTTATGTGCTTTAGATGCTTTAAGTATTTATTCATGTTATATGTTTATGTCAAATAATGTAGATTTCTACTTATATGTGATGTACGAATTTTGTGAGTAAGCAAGGAGTTTACTAAGCATTTTATGCTTATAGTCTACCTTCTTATGTTGTAGATCAAACTAAAGGTTTCTAAAGAAGGGGAAGCAGCAAGAGGGCATGTGTGTGTGTGGCAGTGACTTGGTAGAACAATCCTATCGTTGTCTTTACTCTTACTTATGGTCTTATTTCTCATGGACTTAATGTTGCTACTTATAAACTGCATGTGTTAGTTCTTATGTTTACGTTTACTACTTATAGGAGTTGAAGTTTTTATGATATACATGCTTAATGTAGAACTATATACTCTCTTGTTAAATATGCTATGCTATGATTCACATGCTTAAAGTAGTTTAGTTAGAAAGAAATTTATCCAATTGCATATGTTCATGATTTAGTATTATTTCTGCTACTATATTTCCGCTTCATATGCAATAATGTACGAAAGGAAAAAAAAAGTAACGCGCCGCTCACATAAGGGGCGGGCGTTACAGTTTGGTATCAGAGCCAAATGTCATCTCACTACACACACATCAAGCTTTCTTCCTGCAACTTCCAAGTAAGTACCCCTATGCATACCTTACTTTCTTTTATGATTCTAGAATATGCGAGTATGAATGATACCTTATGATAGAAAGTACTTTTAGAGTATGTAAATATGAACGATACCTTACCTTACTTTATGATATCGAACACTTTAGAGTTTGATATGCGGGTAGGAATAAAATGTCTAAGAAATAGCAAGACAAAAGACATAAGAAAGAGATTATGCAGTACAGAATAAAAAGAAGTTCTAGTGCTTAATGGAGAGAAGAAAATAAGTGTAAGAATGCAAGAAATAAACTAGTATAATTAAAAACATAAATGAGAGAAAGCTTATAAAAAAATAAAAGAGTAATAATAGATTTTAGTGAAGATAAGCAATTTTAGAAATGGAAATAGATGTGAGAAGACAAAGTAGAGTATGTAGATATGATGTCCATTATATTATTAGATAATACATTAACAGAAGTGAGTAGTATTTTTATGATAACACAAAAGCAGTAGAGTAAGTGTAATAGGAAAATTTAATAAGCAAGCTTAGCATAATGTTCTAAAAAGTACTTAGATACGAATGAGAATTTATTTAACGAGTCTTTGTAAAACAATCTCAGTGACCTGAAACATTAAAATATTAGAAATGAAGATAAAGACTTAAGTAGATAGTGCAACATCATGCGAGTGAAAATAGTAGTATTAATATTCGTCTAGTTATATCAGGAAGTATGAGAAGTATAGGTTATAGAGTAATGAGATTAAATAGTGTGTAAGTAGTTGTTAAGAGAAGGCAAAGTGTGGATTGAAGATAGATGAGAAGTTTTGAGATATATGTATAGTAATTTAAAGCATGGGAATGTATGGGAAGTGAATAGTAGAATTAAGAAGATGGAGTCAGAGAATGATAGATAAAGTTTGTGAGAACATGTAAGATAAATTTAGTAGATAATTTTGAACTTAGCAGAGATTTTTTAAGAGCTCCAGTGATGTAGGATTAAGGCTTTTAGATAGAGAGAAGTTGAAGTAGATGTAGAAATAAAAAAAAAGTAATGAAAAGTAGAAGAGTCTCAATCAGAAGTTGTAACCGGTAGTTAATATAGGTTTGGTTCATTTAATTTAAATTAGACTCAAGTTTAGTTTAATGAGATTAGGTTAATTCAATCGATTTTGGTTCAAACCATTAGTTGGTTTAACCAAACCAGTTTGATCAAATAATCCGAACTAAACTAACAGATTTGATCACTATGTTGAACCCTAACTTAAATAGGCTTAAGTGAAGCAACCACAGTAAGACATACAAATCGATCAGACCAGTAGCATAAGTAATTGTAACTACTAAAGTAAAGGGAACTTATTGTTTTTGGGTGCTTCTTTCTGTGCATATATTTGTGAATTGAAAAATAAAAGAAAACTAGTTTTGTCAGTTTTGTACTGACTATGTCATTTTTCAATTCCAGATGTCGCATGAGATATGCACCACGATTCGTTGCTATGAGCGATGTCGTGAGCTAATGGAGCAGATAGAAGAAGTTGACTATAGTCCGATTCTTGGAATCCAAGGCAATATAGGAAAATTGGATCGAATATTTTGGAAACTCGAGCAGGAAGAGTTCCCAATCTTGGATGACTATAGAATTGGAGCATTGATTTGTTCATTGCCAAAGCGTTCGAGAGAAGTTGCACATCAGATATGGGGGCATCATGAATGTCGTATCTTATATGCTGAGTTATGTAAGCAGCTACTTCGCCATGAGTTCCTAGACGATCTAGAAGATTATGAGGAGGAAGATCCTGAAATGTTCGAGGAAGATCCGGAAATGTTTGAGGAAGATCTTAACATGCCTGAGAAAAATCCTGAAATAGATGAGGAAGATCCTGATATTGTAATGATCGAGGAAGATCCTGAAATATTCGAGGAAGATCCGGAAATGTTTGAGGAAGGTCTTGAAATGCCTGAGGAAAATCCTGAAATAGTTGAGGAAGATCCTGATATTGTAATGATAGAAGAAGATCCTGAAATATTAGAGGAAGATCCAATAGAATCTGTAGAAGATCCCGAGACTGGCCGATTAGAGATGAACGAGAGAGTGATAGTCACTGCCATAATATTTTTATTATGGGAATGATGTCAACCTATCTAGTTCATTAAATTCTACTGTTTGTTGTACGAACTTATTAGGCCTATTAAATAAAGTTGTGCTATGTGTTAACTGACTTGACAAATGATTAGTTCGTTTAATGGGATGTATATAATATAATTGATCAATGTTAATTAGACATGATTTCGTAAACCAAGTCTAACATAGAGTATAAGATATGTGTGGATAGAGATTTCGAGAAAGTGGGAAAAAAAGAGAGAAGAGATAAAAGATGATAAAGTAATGAGTAGAAAAATGACTAAGATTAGAGGATAACTGAGGGAGTAATTAGATAAATATTTTAAGGCTGGAGAAGTAAGTGTTGCTGAGAATAGAGCATCAATAATGACAACAAAGAAATGATCTGTGGCATTAGTGGAAGAAGTTACCTGGGAACGCGAGGACGATATGAAACAAAAGTTTCCGGAGCTATTTTAAGTTCGAGGACGAACTTCCCAGAAGATATGGAGGATTGTAACACCTCACTAAAATTCCTTTCAATATTATCCCTAATATTGAGTAGGATTGCATGAATAATAGCCATATTGAGTATGATTCATAAATGATAGTTAGAGTTGTGGGAATTTTAGTGTAAGTGTTAATGGGCCTTATATGGGCTCTAAATGGTGGAAATTCCTAATGGGTCTTAAATAGCACTTCGTTAGTTATCCTAATGGGCCCCATGAGGATAAAAGAAATAACACATCATGTAATGGGCCTTACTTAGATGGGCTTGCAAAAGAATAAAAAAAATGAAATGATGTAGGTGCCAAGGATCTAACCTTGGATCTTAGAGATGTTGTAAGCCTTAAGAATGCATATGTAACCAATTCACCTAGCAAGGGAGTGCTATTAGGAGGATAGAGGGAATTGTAGATAGGTGTAAGGGAGATGAAGAGCCACCATGGAGGATGAAGAGTCACCATGGAAGGTAAAGGGGTCACCATGGAAGGTGAAGAGCCATACCTTTTCATTTACTATAAGAAGATGAGGAAAAAATGTAACGCCCGCTCTTAATCCCCTAGGGATTCGGCGGCGCTACTTTAATTTTCGTACATTACAACTACACGCATGCATTCATATTTTTCTATCTAATCTATGCATGGGCATATGTATCATTTAAGCATGCAAGGTTCATGTAGCGGAAGCATAATTATTTTTATTCATCTTCAAACATAGCATGTATATAAAAAGAAAAACATAACATGGGTTTAACATGACAAGTTCCAAAACTTGAAGCAACTAAGAACAAGATCCTTTTTATCCACCAGCACTATCACACACACACTTGCCCTTCTCCCGCAGCCTCCATAGTTTAGCGTCCTTTATCTGTAGCATAAGGGGAAACACTAAACGATAAGCAATAGCTTAGTAAGACCCTATCCTACTCACAAAACCGGATATCATGGAAAGTAAGAGAATATATCACATTCAAGCATGGTAAGCATTTAAGCATGTTAAACATCTAAGCATGTTAACTTTCATAGGAAGATTCTTTTGAAAACATATAAACATAATACTTGAACATAGCATAATCATTAGGGCCCGGCTTGTACTTCATGTTTTGCGCGCGCCCCTGAATAGGAACGAGGTAGCTAATCCCGAACCACTAGGGTTTACTAAGCCTTCTCAAAAGTCCTTCAGCCTAGTATCATAATCATTTGACTCGCTTTAAGAGTCTATAGTACAAGCCATTATAAAATAAAATAGTTATCATGTTCTTCATTTTCATAAAGTATGCTCTTAGTCCCAACCTTCTAGGGAAGCATTCTTTAGGCCCTAAGCCCTCTTCGTTCATGCCCTATAGGGCTCATTCTTATACATATGTATACATTCATAATCTTGATAACTAGCATAGTATAAAGCATGCATTTCATGGGAGCAACCAAGGCTAGGGTCCAAGAGTTCTCTCTTGGCCGAAAGTTGTAATTTGGCTAGCATGCATTCCAATCAACATATCAAGAATCACACAAGCATGTCATATCCTACACAAGATCATTATCATGCCTGGTATTTATTAATCCAATCCCAAGTATAGGGCCCTTTGGTCGAAAGTTAAGGGTGGAGGTAGCTTAGGTTTTTGACATCAAACATCCCATACAAGTATCATATCATGTATCATACTAAGCATAGCATACATCATGGGGTAATCAACCTTCATAAACCTAATGTTCCATGCTTTGGCCGAATATCACATGCTAGGAAAAAATTAAGTTTTCCAATCAAACATTCCATTTAAACATCACTTGCATATACATATCATCATCCCAAACATAAGCATATCTCATAGGGTACATCCCATACAATCATCACATATATATATATATCATGTATCATACTAAGCATAGCATACATCATGGGGTAATCAACCTTCATAAACCCTAACATTTTATGCCTTGGCCGAAAGTTAACCCTAGGGAAAGTTAAGTTTTCCAATCAAGCATTCCATTTAAACATCACATGCATATACATATCATCTTCCCAAACCTAAGCATATCTCATAGGGTAGTTTATCCTTTACAAACCCTAACTTTAGGGTGTTGGCCGAATGGTGTAGGGTAGGGGGATTAGGGTTTTTGGAAATCAAACCTTCACACAAACATTTACACAAACACCTCACATACATATCATGCAACATTAATAAACATGGATTTCATCATAGGTTAATCATGCACCCTAAACCCTAATTCTTCTAGGGTTGGCCGAAAGTGTAGGGTAGGGGGATTTAGGGTTTTTGAAATCAAACATTCACACAACCATTTATACAAACACCTTATCTACACTATCATGTCATACACTAACATAAGATACATCATAGAGTAATTCAACCCTTGAATCCCTAATTTTTCCATATCTTGGCCGAAACTTGTAGGGGGTGCAAACCCTAATTTTTGTTATCACAACTTGAAGGAAATCAACATATAGGTATACCCTAAATTCCAAGGGGTCTTCTCATGTATCAAAAAGTAACCAAGGCTTTCCCTTAAGGTGTGGCCGAAACTTACCTAGGGCAAATCCCCATTTTCGCAACTACAAGAAGAAGGAAATCATACACAGCAATTATGCTACAGGTGAGGGGCACTTACTTCTTTCGCTAAATATTCTTAAGGTATACCCTTAGTTCGGAGGGGATGTGCTTGTCCTTGCTCTTGAGGTCCTTGACTTCTTCTTGCCTTGCAAGAGATTCAAACCCTCAATGGGGTCTTGGGAGTGTCCCTTGGGATGAGACCCTTCCCTTGGATTTTCGAAAATCTCAAGGAGGAAGAGGAGTTTGAATTTCGAAAATTGAAGAGGAAGAGGGGAGTTAGGATTTCGAAAATTGAAGAGGGAGAGTGAGTGAGGGGGTTGCAACAATGATCCTTAGCCCCTTAGCATTCCCTCTTATTTATACTAAGGGAAGAGACAAAGTGCCTCTTCTCCAAGTGTCCCTTCACCAAGGGGTTTCTCATCAAGAGCCTCTTCCTCTACCCTTTCACATTCCCTAACCCTTAACAAGAATTTCCCTTCCTTCCTCTCAGCAATCCCCTGCTGGGTGAATTGGTTACTTCGTTGCTTTTCAAGGCTTTGCTTACCAAGAGTTCCAAGGTTCGATCCTCGGCAAGAGCATATTTTTTGCTCCTCTTTGGTTTTCACTTTTGCAAAGCCCATTAGCCCAATTCACTCTCATATTCTCAAATCACATTTATGCAATCACATATTCCAATTCATGAAATCACATATTCTAATTTATGCAATTTATATATTCCTAATCTTTTCTAATGAAATCACATAACCTTAAATCATGAAATCACAAAAAGGTAATTTTATTCATTTATGAAATAAATGTCATACAATCTGATAATATATATCGACATTTTTGTGCCCTTTTTACAATCGGAAGCAAGCCCAAAATTTGGGGCGTTACAAAAAATGCCACAAGGGATCTCCTCATCCCTCTCATTGCCAAAAACACCAAGGCTCTCTCTCCATCAAAAAAATTCTCTCCAAGAAAATCTAGTGAAGGCTTTGTGTTTGTGAAGCAAAGGAAGAGGCAAGGAGCAAGAAGTTCTTCTTTCTCCTTCTAGGTGATATATATAATGTTTGGGAATCTTTAGCAAAAGGGTAAGACTCCCCTCACCTGCAACATAATAGCTTATATATGTTTTTGTTCATGTTCTTGTATGTTCTTGCGATGTGTTGCTAAAATCGTGAAGTTTTTTCCCTATGAGCAAATTTCGGCCAAGTATGGGTTTAGGGCCTAGGTTTGTGTTTGATGCTACCTAATAACTCCAATGTTTTCTTGATGTTAAGTTATGAGTTATGATGAAAAAAAAAGATGGAGCAAAAGACCCTTAAAAGTTTCGGCCAAGGCTCCCATGAAGCCATAGACCTTTTGGTCATAAGAAGATGTTTGGGTTCTTTTTTACTTGCTAATGGTTTTAATTCCTTGTTAATGTTTTGTTGAGTGTTTTATATATATTTATGCCATGTTTTCTCCTCTGAACATGTTCGGCCATACCGTAAATAAGGGCTAAAAAAATGAGTTAAAAATGTCATGTTGCTTGCTAATGCTTCCTAGTGTTAGAATATGTATTATATGCATGTTGTATGAATCAATTGCTCTTGTTTTTATCATTTTCATGTTGAAATGAACATTAGAAGTTTCTGATCAGTACCTTAAATTAGGATTTAGGATGGGTTAAGGTCACTACCTCACTTGATGATGTATCTTTGTAATAGGATATTCAATATATGCATGTTGTATGAGTTGTGGGATGTTGTGTTATGTTTTTATGCCATGATAACCCTATCTAGATGTTTTGACCAGTAGAATATATGTTGAATTAGGGTTGAATTAAAGGTATCCATATTTCATTATGTCATGATAGGGGTTAAGGTCACTACCTCACTTGATAATGTCTCTTTGTAATAGGATATTCAATGTATGCATGTTGTATGAGTTGTGTGATGTTGTGTTGTGTTTTTATGCAATGATAACCCTATCTAAATGTTTTGACTAGTAGTGTATTTGTTGAATTATGGTTGAATTAAAGGTATCCATGTTTCATTATGCCATGATAGATGAAAAAAAATGCAACAAGTTCCCTAGGCGTATTGTCCTTAGTTTTAAATTGAACATTATGTGTTTTATGAATCATGAATGATAAGTGGGCATGTTATGAATTTTCTTAGCATGAAATTATGTTTTCTCCATGTCATGTTCATGCTTGAAAGTTATGATGATATTTATGCTTTGAATGTATGCCCATGACATGTATGACATTATGAATAAAAGAATATCTAAAGAGCAATTTCTAAGAAAAGAAAAGAAATTATGAACGCTATGCTAACGAGAATTGCTATGGAAAGAAAAGGAATCATGTATGCTATTTTACTTTATGTATTGGCTTGTACCGGATCTTAAAAAAGGTCCAAGGGATGGGCTCCTAAGCAAGACCCCGATTCTGGACTACCGTAGTTGTCCCTAGGCTAAAGGTTGCCTAGTACCCTAGTAGGTCGGGATTAGCTACCTCGCACTCTACGAAGGGATGCGCACAAATGATGAATGGGTACAAGCCAGGGATCCCAATGATGATGATATGTTATTGTTCAAGTATTATATTATATATATTTTTCAAAGAGCATCCTTAATGTTTATGCACATATTTATGTTTAATGATATTGCATATGTTTTGTTTAATGTTTATGCACATGTTTATGTTTAATGATATTGCATATGTTATGTCTAATATTTATGTACATGTTTATGTTTAATGATATTGCATATGCTATGTTTAATATTTATGCACATATTTATGTTTAATGATATTGCATATGCTATGTCTAATGTTTATGCACATGATTGTGTTTTAAAGATTATGCAAATGTTATGTGCTTTATGTACTTACTCATGCCATATCCTTAATAATGATACATATATTCATGTTTTAAGTGTTTAGGCTTATGTGCTTTAGATGCTTTAGGTATTTATTCATGTTATATGTTTATGTCAAATGATGTAGATTTCTACTTATATGTGATATACGGATTTTGTGAGTAAGCAAGGAGCTTACTAAGCATTTTATACTTATAGTCTACCTTCTTATGTTGTAGATTAAACTAAAGGTTTCTAAAGAACGGGAATCAGCAGGAGGGCATGTGTGTGTGTGGCAGTGACTTGGTAGAACGATCCTACTATTGTCTTTACTCTTACTTATGGTCTTATTTCTCATGGACTTAATGTTGCTACTTATAAACTGCATGTGTTAGTTCTTATGTTTACGTTTACTACTTGTAGGAGTTGAAGTTCTTTATGATATACATGTTTAATGTAGAACTATATACTCTCTTGTTAAATATGTTATGCTATGATTCATATGCTTAAAGTAGTTTAGTTAGAAAGAAATTTATCCAATTGCATATGTTCATGATTTAGTATTATTTTTGCTGCTATATTTACGCTTCATATGCAATAATGTACAAAAGAAAAAAAAAGTAACGCGTCGTTCACGTAAGGGACGGGCGTTACACCAAGGTCCTTTCATGAATGCCCCATTGCTACGTGTTTCAACGGCTCTCTTCACGACCTCTTACCGACGTGCGCCGCTGTAGCTGGCTCACGTCAGACAACTGTTCTCTGGTGCTACCCCGATGTGGCGGTTTCTTGTTTTCCATGTGTCTTGCCCCTATTATGTTCATGCAGGTGGCTTTCTCTATATTAGATTGAAGCCTTGACCCGCTGGCCCTCAGAGTAGAGGCCACAGTTAACCACGAGCATCGGGCGGGACTTATGCAAGTGGGGGTCAACCGGGCTCTACGGGCGAAGGTGGAGCATCAATTGAATACCCTGATGGCCAAGGAGTCCGCCCTACATAGTTCCCGGCACCGAGAATGGTTGGCCTCTGAGCGGGCGGGGGCCATTACCAATGACCTGCTCCAGGTGTCGTAGGAGCGAGATCAACTGCAAATGAGAGAGAGAAAGTTGTCGGGCGATATCCGACTTATGGAGGCCTCGACCGAGATGTTGATTGCCTGCGTTCAGAACCAAGCGCAGCAGCTCGTCCAGAAGGAGTCGGTCCTCGTGATGGCGACTAATCGCTTGTCTGTCTTCGAGGATGAACTGGCCCATGCTCGATCGGAGGTATGTGTCACTTCAGACAGGCTCAGGGAGGCCCTGGCAGAGCAAGATAGAATGTCTGCCGAGATGGTACAGCTGAGGCGTGCCAAGGAGGCTGCTGAGGCCGAGCTGTGCGACCTTCGGGCGGCTGAGACTTCTAGCACTAGAAAGGCTGAGGCAGACTTCAAAGCCAAGTTCCTGGAATCGGATGAATTTGGCGATATCCTTGCTGATAGATCAATCGGCGTGCTAGAGGGGGGTGAATAGCACTTTTTCGGTTGAATATCTACAAGGTTGTTAGCGCAGCGGAAACAATAATATGCAAAAGAATATAAGAACAATGCTAACAACAATACTTTACTTGGTATTCACCCAGATGGGTGACTAATCCAAGGATTCATGCACGTACACCACTTCCACTATGAAAAATCTCCTTCAGGTGGAGAAACCTTTACAGTGGTGGTATTCCTCTTTACAGAATGTAGTAAATGAGAGAGAGGAAGTTGAGAAAGCTTTTCACACGAGTAGCACTTCGTTATAGTATGGAACCGTACCGCTCACGTGCAAAAGGTCCTCCTTTTATAGGAGAACAGGATAAACTCGCAGTCTGTCCAACCCTGCACCAGTCGACTGCCCCTGGGGCAGTCGACTGGTAGAAGGCTGAAAACCTTCTGTGAGTTTTGGAAGTCGACTGCCCTCAGGCCAGTCGACTGCCCTGTCTCTCAGCTTAGTTTCAGCAACTCTGAACCTTCTCCTTCACGTGTGCCTTCAGGTCCACTCCCTTGGCTAGCCCCTTGAATCATCTTCCTCTGGTTCTCGTCCCTTGGATGCGCACACAAGCCTTCCCTTGGCTTGCCTCCATGCCACCCTTCACGTGTTCCCTTGAAGTCCACTTCCCGACTTACCCTTGGAGTCCTCCTCCCCCGGCTCTCGTCCCTCGGATTTGTTCACCATGTGTGATCCTCCAAGTCCTGCAAACTCAATCACACACATCAAATACAACATAACACTCTAACCTTAAACATATTCACACACACACACATCAAAACCATGATCTTCCAATCATTTTAGGGTCGATTGCCTCAACAATCTCCCCCTTTTTGATGTGTGGCAATATGTTTAAGTTTAGAGATAAATAACAGCCAACAATAACAGTAACAATAGATAGCAATTGAAAAATATAAGACATAGCAAACCTAAGAGGTAACCTCCCCCTTAATCCATGTCTTCTCCTATTTTCAATTATACTCATAATCCAAGTTAAGTTTCCACTTAACACTAAACAACATTATAAATGTAAGACATATCAAAACCTAAGAGGTAACCTCCCCCTTAATCCATGTCTTCTCCTATTTTTAATCATCCAAGGTCTAAGTTAGACAAATTACCTTAAACCATCCATTTCAAGTTAAAATTCTAACTTAAACCACCCATTCTCCCCCTTTAACACCATCAAAAAGATTGCCTCAAGCAACCCAAATTCATGGCATCAAATGAGAGAAATTGGATTTCTGAAAAAGATTACAGAAACTGAAAACAGGCGTGCCAATCGACTGCCCATGGGGCAGTCGACTGATACCATGTCAGTGATAAATTCCAGGTTCTGTGCCGAAATTCAGTAACCTCTAGAAAAATCCAGAAAATTCTAAAAATTCTAAAAACTTGCAGACATGTTTTAAATGATATACTCTATCAAAGAAAAATATTAGTCCATATAAAATTTCAAACATGCATGACTTTTAATAAAAAATCAAAAATCCTTGAAAACCACTAAGTTTTGTACCAAACTTACAATCTAATTTTGCAATTATAAAACTTTTAAAAGCATGGCAAAGCATATAAAGCATAAAATGGTTTTCAAAGGTTTAAAATGTCCAACTATGATCTTTGGGCAAAGTGTCCATTGATTAAACACTTGCTTTCCCCATAGTTGATCTAGTTTTCATATTTTGATACTTTTAATGATTCAACAATGTGCCACAAGCACAAGTGAACCAAATGTATCACCCTAGTAAATCAAGAACACTTTTTCAAATCTAATATCCCAAGGTTCATCCTATACTTCTACAAAACACATTCCAAGGCCTCTTCTTAAGGATGTAAACTCCGATTCGGGAAGAGGCTTGGTAAAAATGTCGGCTAGGTTTGACATTGATTCAACATAGTGTAGTTCTATGTCTCTCCTTGCCACATGGTCTCTAATGAAGTGATGTTTCACTTCAATGTGTTTTGTTCTAGAATGGTGAACTGAATTTTTGGTCAAATTGATTGTACTTACATTATCACAAATGACTTTGACCTTTGTATAATGTAACTCATAATCTTCTAAAGTGTGCATGATCCAAAGGAGTTGGGAAACACACTCACCCATTACCACATATTCCGCCTCCGTTGTTGATAAGGCAACGCATGGTTGTTTCCTACTACTCCAACTAACTAAGGAAGAACCAAGAAATTGACACCCTCCACTAGTACTGTTCCTATCTAGCTACAACCCGCATAGTCCGAGTCGGTGTATCCAATAAGATCAACACTAGGGGTTCTAGGATACCAAAGTCCAACATTGAGGGTACCCTTGACATACCTTAGGATCCTCTTGGCTACAACTAAATGAGACTCTTTAGCACAAGATTGGTATCTTGCACACATACCTACCGTAAAAAGTATATCGGGTCTACTAGCGGTTAGGTATAGTAAGCTACCAATCATGCTCCTATATTGCTTAGAATCTACTATTTTCCCTTCAAGGTCACTATCCATTTTCACATTGGTTCCTATGGGAGTAGATGCTACTTTAGCATTTTCTAAGTCAAATTTCTTTAACATTTCCTTAGCATATTTAGTTTGAAAAACATGTGTCCCTTCATTAGTTTGCTTGACTTGAAGTCCTAAAAAGAAGGTTAGCTCTCCTACAAGACTCATCTCAAATTCATCTTCCATACATTTGATGAATTCTTGTAGGAAGTCATTGTTTGTTGACCCAAAAATGATATCATCGACATACACTTGGGCAACAAATATGTCCTTATCCTTAGATTTTAGGAATAAAGTAGGGTCAATTGTTCCTCTCCTAAACCCCTTAGACACTAGAAGTGAAGAAAGCCTTTCATACCAAGCACGGGGAGCTTGTTTCAATCCATATAAGGCTTTTCTCAATTTGTAAACGTGTCTTGGATAATTAGGGTCCTCAAACCCGGGGGGTTGTTCTACATAGACCTCTTCCATAATGATCCTATTAAGGAATGTCGACTTCACATCCATTTGGTAAAGTGTGAAACCCATGTGAGCGACATAGGCTAGTAGAATTCTAATAGATTCTAATCTAGCTACGGGGGCATAAGTCTCATCATAGTCTAATCCCTCCACTTGGTTAAACCCTCTAGCTACCAATCTAACCTTGTTCCTAGTGATTTTCCCTTGGTCATCTAGTTTGTTCCTAAAGACCCATCTTGTAGTTACAATGGTGCAATCATTGGGCCTAGGAACTAACTCCCAAACCTCACTTTTCTCAAATTTATTTAGCTCTTCTTGCATGGCTATGACCCAATCTACATCTCCCAATGCTTCATCAATAGACTTGGGTTCTAATTGAGAGATTAAGGCTATTTGACTAGTTTGGTCCCTAAAATAGGACCTGGTCCTTACTCCTTGAGTTACATCACTCACTATTTGGTCAATAGGGTGATCTTGGTGATGTCTCAAGGGCCTAGAGGTTGTGGGTTCATTGACTACTTCTTCCTCGTCCTCTAGGGTACTTCTTACTCTCCCTAGATCGTTGCCCTCCAAATGTAGGTCTTGGATTCTTTGGGCAAGGGGTTGGACCTCTTCTATATCCTTATCAATTGAGGCTTTTCTAGGGTAGGTATTTGTTGATTCATCAAACTTAACATTTAAAGACTCCTCAATCACTTTTGTCCTCTTGTTGTAAACTCTATAACCCCTACTATTTGATGAGTACCCAACTAGAATTCCTTCATCGGCTTTTGACTCGAACTTCCTTAGGTCATTTTTGGTATTTAATATATAGACTTTACATCCAAAGACTCTAAAGTAGTGGACTTGTGGTACTCTCTCATTCCATAATTCAAAGGGTGTTTTTCCTAGGAACCTATGTACCAACACCTGGTTTTGAATATAGCAAGCGGTGTTAACCACTTCGGCCCAAAGATAGCTAGGAAGGGAATATGCATTAAGCATAGTCCTAGCAGCTTCTTGTAGGGCTCGGTTCCTCCTCTCAACTACCCCATTGTAACGCCCGCTTTTTTTTCATAAAGCGGCGTTATGCTAACATAGGTAGGGCATGTGAGCATCGTAAGGCCGCGGAATAACTTAAACTTATACATACATGCACCTAACTATCCTTGCTAACTTTGTGACACGGGAACTTAGCATTTTAACATCATACTTAACATTATATCATAAAGTCACATAGTCATCCATCAAGCACACAAGTAGCAAGTGTAAGTTGTTTAGACAACACCATCATAAAATTTGCATAAAATTTGTAATTATGTATTTCCTTGGCCAAGTCACTACCACACACATGCATTCTTGCCCTTCCTGCTGCTTCCTTATTATCCTCTCGCATGATCTGCGGTATGAGGAAAATAAGACTATAAGCACATAGGCTTAGTAAGACTCTTTCCTACTCATAAAAATCCATACGTCACATAAACATAAACATAATGCTTCAATCCTACATATCATAGCGTACTTCTTATCATAACCATAAACACAATCATGGCATCATTCTTAGCATGAACATAAATAAAATCATGGCATCATAATTTAGCATGAACATAAATAAAATCATGGTATCATAATTTAGCATGAACATAAATAAAATCATGACATCATAATTTAGCATGAACATAAATAAAATCATGGCATCATAATTTATCTTGAACATAAAATCATGGCATCATAATTTAGCTTGAACATAAATATAATCATGAGCATACATTTGCTATCATGGCATAATTCTTAACATTAACACATGGGCATATTCTTAACATAAACATAAGCATATTATTCGCTATCATGGCATAATTCTTAACATAACACATGGGCATATTCTTAACATAAACATAAGCATATTATTCTCTATCGTGGCATAATGCATAGCATGAATGAATGCATGGGTTGAATGCATAGACATAAGGATGCTTAATTTAAAATCATACTTTCTTTTAAATACTTAAACATAACCATAACATCATTGGGGTCCCCGGCTTGTACCACATACATACATCATATGCGCGCATTCCTAAGTAAATACGAGGTAGCTAGTCTCGACTTACTAGGGTAAGGACAGCTACGGTAGTCCTAGGACCGGGGCGTTCTTAAGGTGCCCATCCCTGTTGGACAGCTTCGGTAGTCCCAGAACCGTGGACAGCATAGTCGGTAGTTCAGAACCGAGGCGTTCTTAAGGTGCCCATCCCTTGGACCCATACTTCGGTCCGGTACAAGCCCATTCATAAAGTAAAATAACTTTACATGCTTCATCATTCATAAGACATTCATTGCATACTTAGACATAGCATAGCTTTGTTATATGAAGCATGACATAGAGCATACTTGACTTTCCATTGTTCATACTTAATGCATAGCATCATGATGCCTTAAAGGCATGAGCATTATCTTCATTCATAAAACATGGCATGCATCTTTATTCATAAACATGGCATGCTTACATAAAACATCATTCTTGTTCATAGTGCTTGCATGATCATGGCATATAAGGTAAGCATTTCATTATATTCATTAAACATGACATGTCTACTTAGACCATCATCCTATTCCATAGAGCTTGTATGATCATGATACATAAGGTAAGCATTACATTTCATACATAAGTATAGTATCTATCACAAGCATGCATAGGTGGGACTTCTATAAACCTGTTACATACTATCTAAGCGCATGGCATAGAGCATAAGACATTCATGAATAAACCCTATTAAGCATGGCATCTAACATGAACATACAAACATGTAACATAGTACCTAAGGTTAGGGTTATAGGTAACATAATTTCTACCACATGCTTGAACTTATATATATACACCATAATGAGCCATAAACCATCATCCTTCAAACCCTAACTCCACCTAATCCCTATTTACATCACTTAGCCAAAACTTGCAAGGAAGGGTTCCATCATTCAAATAACATATAAGGTAGCATAAGGTAAAGAAACAACCATACATTACCTATAAGGCCATAGGAAGCCATTAGAGCTCATGATTAGGGTTAACCCTAACCTTTAGCCCTACTTCTTAGGGTTGGCCGAAACCTTACAAGGTCATGGGTGCATGGAAAAATTCCATAAAATTCCCAATCAAACATTGAACACCAACCATACCATACCATAGGGGCCTTTGGAACCCATACTTGAAGAAAACCTTAACTTTTAGCCCCACTTCCCATCTTGGCCGAAACTTGCAAGGTTGCAAGGCCTTGTGAAAATTCACATAAATCACCTTCAACCTCCCCTTGTATCATGAGGATGCACAAGGTACATACTTGAAGGGTTAGGTCCCAAATCCTAACCATGGACTCATGGTGAAGGTCCCAAACCCTAAAGGGTCTTAGGGTACCCTACAAATTTCCCAAAATTATCTTCTATTCTATATTCATCATGAGAATACATTAGAAAACATGAGAGATATTTTTAACATCATTTTTGAACCCAAACACATGGTGGCCGAAAGTTCAAGGGCCAAGATCATGGATTTTTTCTCAACATAAAACCTAAACGAACTTCATAATATGATAAACATCAAGAGGAACTATCATACCACAGGTGAGGGAGTCTTACCTTGGGTTTTCTTGATTTTTCACCTTGAATATAGAGAACCAAAAGAACTCCTTAGACCTTAGGTCACCCCTAGCCCTTGTAGCCTTGTGAAACCTTTAGATCTTGAAGATGAGGCCTTCTTGTGGAACTTTTCCAAGGGAAAACCCCACTTGTGGGTTTCGGCTAGAGGGAGGAAGGAGGAGGAAGAAGAGTGGCTTGTAGATGAAGGAAGAAAAGTAACTCCCATGCCACCTCCCTCATTCCTTTATATTACATTAAGGAGGGTAAGTGAAGAGTCATGGTGTCTCTCCTCTTGATGACTCTTCATTTTCCCAAGCCTTAACTAAAATCCACTTCATTCCCTCATAGCACTCCCTTGCTAGGTGAATTGGTTAGTGCATGCATGGTGGTTGTAACGCCCGTGTTTTTTTTTTTTTTTTTTTTTCAGAGTAGTGCGTTACTTATATTCTTCTTCCTATCCTTACTATTCCTACTTGGTCTAACTTATAGTATATGGCAGCGGAAACATCATGACACAAGGAATAGTAGGTATATAAAACATTAACCTTTCTTAATATTCGTGTCTTAACATATTCGACTAAGTGACCAGTCAAGTTATAACATGCTTTCTTATTCATGATAATCTATCGACGGCCAAGTCACCATCACACACATCCAAGCCTCCTGCAGCTTCCCTTCTTTTAGTACGATCTGGGTTGATCTGTAACATAAGCAAACATCCTATAAGTATACACTTAGTAAGTCTCTTTCCTACTCGCTAAATCCGTACATCATAGCAAATCATACAACATAACATTCATGGCATATCATTCATATAGCTCATATCATGCAGGGTATCACATTCATACATATTAACATATAGCATAGCATGAATTTCTTAGGCATACATACTTATCTTGCATAGCATGGCATGGACACAAACATAGTCATGAAATGAACATATCATCAGCATATAAATCTTCTTAACTTGAACTTTCTTAACATGACATTCTTAAGTGCATAATATGAATGAATGCATGAGTGGAATGCACAAGACATAAGGATGCTCTTTTGGAAAACTTAATACATAATACTTAAAATACATTCTTGCTTGTGGGATCCCTGGCTTGTACCCTTGTATTTGCGCGCATACCCTAGTAGGATGCGAGGTAGCTAATCCCGACCTACAGGGCCCTCTTGCTAGGCTTACTCTCGTTCAGCCTAGGGACAGCTGCGGTAGTCCGGAACCGTGGATCCCTTTCGGGATCCGGTACTTGCCATTCTTTAAAATAAAATACTTACATGCATTCTTTTCTTTCTTTCTTGATGAATATTCTATAGACGTTCAGTCATTCTTCTTTTCTTTCCTTTCTTTCTTTCTTATTGAACGTACTATAGGTATTCACATATTCTTTCTTTCTTTCATAAAGAATGCAGACATTTCATTTATTCATAATCATGAATCCATACATAATCTTTCCTACTTTCATAAGGAATGCATAGTATACAACATATATAGTATGGCATTCATACAACATGGAGGTAAAGTTTATTCATTCATAAGCATGATTCCGTAACATGACTTTTCCTACTTTCATAAGGAATCCATAGCATACAACATATATAGCATAGCATTCATACAACATGGAGGTAAAACATACATAGCATGAGAAACCTTTCTTCATTTCTGTGGTTCATAACTTGTACTTACACCTGATCTGTAGCCCGATCGGTCTGGTGATCGATCAGGGCAACTACAGAAAGTTTCATCGACCTGTACACTCACCTGATCGGTCCCCAGACCGATCAAGGTGTAGTTTGATCGGTCTGTGATCGATCAGGGTATACATGGATGGGCATTCTGTACGTTCCCCTGATCGGTCTCCAGACCGATCAGGGCATGGCCTGATCGGTCTCGGTGACCGATCAGGGTGTAGCCTGATCGGTCTGGGAGACCGATCAGGGCATGGCCTGATCGGTCTCGGTGACCGATCAGGGTGTAGCCTGATCGGTCTGGGAGACCGATCAGGATGCCCTCTGACCGATCAGGTACTCCCTGATCGGTCTGTGTAGCCTGAATCGTAAAGCACAGTAACATTGTAACCTTTTCCAGAATATTTACGAACAATCGTAAGAACATCTACGAACAGAACATTTACGAACACTCGTAACGATTATGTTACAGGCGAGGAGACTTACTTCTTACGCTTAAGTTCCAAGGAGTGTTCGGCTTTTGGAGAAGAAAGCTCTTCCTCTCGTTCTGCTCCTTCCTTCTTTCTTTCCTGACTTCTCAAAGAACTGGGTTCTTAGGGTTCTGAAGGAAACCCTAAGTTTTGGTGGAAGGGAATCGAAAGTCTCGTTCCTTGCCGAAAAACTCCCTTCGTCACTTCTCCTATTCTTTTATAGCGAACGAAGAGGCATGCGTCTCTCCGTTGGTGACTCTTCATCTTCATGAGTCTCTTCCCCTAATTTCCCCTTAACTAGCATTTCCCTTCTCCTTTTCTCAGCACTCCCCTGCTGGGTGAATTGGTTACATGGGCATACTTAAGGTTTGGTTCTTCATGAGGTTCAAGGTTCGATCCTTGGCACCCCCCTTTCTGCTTCATTTTCCTTTTTATTTTATTTCTTTCCTTAAGCCCACATAACCAATGCCTGTCTAGGGATGCTCATATTCACACATTTCATTCATAATATCAAAATGATATTAAATCTCATTTTATTATATTTTATGAATATAATAGTACTTTTACATAAAGGTACTTCGTATTCTTTTATTTATAAATTTGGGCATGTTCCCCTTCTTACATTATCTTTCTTGAGGAAAATTCGGGGCGTTACAATACACCCCCCCTTCTGAGAAGTTCGTCCTCGAACTTAAAACATTTCAGGATATTTTTGCTTTATGTCCTCTTCACGTTCCCAGGTAATTTCTTCAGATTGCTGACTTTGCCATAAGACTTTGACTAAGGGTACTTCCTTGTTCCTTAGTCTCTTGATGTCTCGATCCAGGATCCGAATAGGTTTGCTTTCGTAACTTAGGTCCTCCCGGATTGGCACGGTGTGCGGCTCAATCACTTGGTCTATACTAGTAATGCATTTCTTAAGCATCGATACGTGAAAAACGTTGTGGACGGCAGACATTTCCTGGGGTAGCTCAAGCTCATACGCCATCTTGCCCACTCTGTTCAAGATCTTGTATGGCCCTATGTATCGCGGACTAAGCTTTCCTTTCTTCCCGAATCGCATTACTCCTTTCATAGGAGCGACTCGGAGAAATATTAAATCTCCAACATCAAACTCCAAGGGTCTACGCCTCTGATCCGCATAGCTCTTCTGCCGGCTCTGGGCCGTCTCTATTCTTTGGCGGATACTCTGTATAGCTCGGGTGGTGCTACAGGTATCACCGTCGGGTTAGGTGATGGAGGGGTAATAGTCCTCTGTTGGGCCATCAGAGTGTTGATGGTCTGTTGTTGTTCAGTGACCTGTCGCTGGAGCTCTGCGACTAGGTGCGTCAGGTCAGGCTGGGGTGCAGTTTCATTAGCTCTGGTGTTTCTTCTAGCCATGTTATCTTCACGAAGTAAACCATAGCTAGCATTAGATCATCTATTATTTCTTTCATACTCATATTCATGTAATTGTAACATTCTTTATTATTGATAGGGTTCTGTCCTATGTTCCCATTAACAAGGTATTTCTTTTCATCAAATCATATAAGGTAAGCCCTTTTTATTTCTTTATTGGTTCGTACATCGTACAATATTACTTAACGAACTAGAGGGGCTAACATTATTCCCATAATAAGGAATATCATGGCAAGATTTGTCTCCCTCTCGTTCATCCAGGGTTCTGGAGTTTCAGGATCTTCTACGGATTCTACTGGTTCTTCTTCCAGTATATCCAGATCCTCCTCGTCTATCACGGGGTCCTCCTCCCACATATCGGGGTCTTCCTCGATCATGTCGGGGTCCTCCTCGATGTTCCCGATTTCTTCGGGATCTTCGTCGTATTCTTCCATCATTTCCTACTCATATATATTTATCTTAAATCATTTCTTCTTAACACATGCAAGGTATTCTCCTAGTGTTAACCAAGGAAAGAATCATGCTTCCATATATCATAACTCATACATGCATGTCTAGAATCATATTTGCATAACTCATAAACCATAAACATAAAATAAGCAAGTATGAAATTTCTTACTTGGAAGCGGCAGGATGCAGGCTTGATGTGTGTGCGGTGAGATGGTAACCGCTCTGATACCAAACTGTAACGCCCGTGTTTTTTTTTTTTTTTTTTTTTTTTTTCAGAGTAGTGCGTTACTTATATTCTTCTTCCTATCCTTACTATTCCTACTTGGTCTAACTTATAGTATATGGCAGCGGAAACATCATGACACAAGGAATAGTAGGTATATAAAACATTAACCTTTCTTAATATTCGTGTCTTAACATATTCGACTAAGTGACCAGTCAAGTTATAACATGCTTTCTTATTCATGATAATCTATCGACGGCCAAGTCACCATCACACACATCCAAGCCTCCTGCAGCTTCCCTTCTTTTAGTACGATCTGGGTTGATCTGTAACATAAGCAAACATCCTATAAGTATACACTTAGTAAGTCTCTTTCCTACTCGCTAAATCCGTACATCATAGCAAATCATACAACATAACATTCATGGCATATCATTCATATAGCTCATATCATGCAGGGTATCACATTCATACATATTAACATATAGCATAGCATGAATTTCTTAGGCATACATACTTATCTTGCATAGCATGGCATGGACACAAACATAGTCATGAAATGAACATATCATCAGCATATAAATCTTCTTAACTTGAACTTTCTTAACATGACATTCTTAAGTGCATAATATGAATGAATGCATGAGTGGAATGCACAAGACATAAGGATGCTCTTTTGGAAAACTTAATACATAATACTTAAAAATACATTCTTGCTTGTGGGATCCCTGGCTTGTACCCTTGTATTTGCGCGCATACCCTAGTAGGATGCGAGGTAGCTAATCCCGACCTACAGGGCCCTCTTGCTAGGCTTACTCTCGTTCAGCCTAGGGACAGCTGCGGTAGTCCGGAACCGTGGATCCCTTTCGGGATCCGGTACTTGCCATTCTTTAAAATAAAATACTTACATGCATTCTTTTCTTTCTTTCTTGATGAATATTCTATAGACGTTCAGTCATTCTTCTTTTCTTTCCTTTCTTTCTTTCTTATTGAACGTACTATAGGTATTCACATATTCTTTCTTTCTTTCATAAAGAATGCAGACATTTCATTTATTCATAATCATGAATCCATACATAATCTTTCCTACTTTCATAAGGAATGCATAGTATACAACATATATAGTATGGCATTCATACAACATGGAGGTAAAGTTTATTCATTCATAAGCATGATTCCGTAACATGACTTTTCCTACTTTCATAAGGAATCCATAGCATACAACATATATAGCATAGCATTCATACAACATGGAGGTAAAACATACATAGCATGAGAAACCTTTCTTCATTTCTGTGGTTCATAACTTGTACTTACACCTGATTTGTAGCCCGATCGGTCTGGTGATCGATCAGGGCAACTACAGAAAGTTTCATCGACCTGTACACTCACCTGATCGGTCCCCAGACCGATCAAGGTGTAGTTTGATCGGTCTGTGATCGATCAGGGTATACATGGATGGGCATTCTGTACGTTCCCCTGATCGGTCTCCAGACCGATCAGGGCATGGCCTGATCGGTCTCGGTGACCGATCAGGGTGTAGCCTGATCGGTCTGGGAGACCGATCAGGCATGGCCTGATCGGTCTCGGTGACCGATCAGGGTGTAGCCTGATCGGTCTGGGAGACCGATCAGGATGCCCTCTGACCGATCAGGTACTCCCTGATCGGTCTGTGTAGCCTGAATCGTAAAGCACAGTAACATTGTAACCTTTTCCAGAATATTTACGAACAATCGTAAGAACATCTACGAACAGAACATTTACGAACACTCGTAACGATTATGTTACAGGCGAGGAGACTTACTTCTTACGCTTAAGTTCCAAGGAGTGTTCGGCTTTGGAGAAGAAAGCTCTTCCTCTCGTTCTGCTCCTTCCTTCTTTCTTTCCTGACTTCTCAAAGAACTGGGTTCTTAGGGTTCTGAAGGAAACCCTAAGTTTTGGTGGAAGGGAATCGAAAGTCTCGTTCCTTGCCGAAAAACTCCCTTCGTCACTTCTCCTATTCTTTTATAGCGAACGAAGAGGCATGCGTCTCTCCGTTGGTGACTCTTCATCTTCATGAGTCTCTTCCCCTAATTTCCCCTTAACTAGCATTTCCCTTCTCCTTTTCTCAGCACTCCCCTGCTGGGTGAATTGGTTACATGGGCATACTTAAGGTTTGGTTCTTTCATGAGGTTCAAGGTTCGATCCTTGGCACCCCCTTTCTGCTTCATTTTCCTTTTTATTTTATTTCTTTCCTTAAGCCCACATAACCAATGCCTGTCTAGGGATGCTCATATTCACACATTTCATTCATAATATCAAAATGATATTAAATCTCATTTTATTATATTTTATGAATATAATAGTACTTTTACATAAAGGTACTTCGTATTCTTTTATTTATAAATTTGGGCATGTTCCCCTTCTTACATTATCTTTCTTGAGGAAAATTCGGCGTTACAA
>JAGFNQ010007040.1:0-37964 GCA_024364735.1 Boesenbergia rotunda | reverse complement strand
AAATTAAGTCACATACATACTTTATTAAGGAAATCGTTAGTCATGACATATGTCATGAATGTGCTTAAGGAAAAGATGAGACCCAAAACCCCTTACAAAATATCAAGGCAACACCTTCCATTAATATGGTTAGAATCGGAGTTTTGTTTCTCGTTTGGGTTGATGGACACATCCATGCCCAACTTGAACCTCAACATGTTCAAACCATGGATTAGTTTATGAATAATATGGTTGGAGTCAGAGGTCAATCCTTAGTTTTGGTTGTTGGACACATCCAAGCCTGACTAAACGGTTGAATGAGCTCCAACCATATTAAAACTATTTCTTGATTAATGGGTCAGCCTTAAGCTTGGAGCATCGATTTGTTGTGCCACAGCCAAGGTCGATGTGAAGAGAGGTGCAGTTGGGTGCTATGTATATGATGCATACTTGTTAATGAGTTAACAACCCAATTATTTATGCAAACATTCAATTAGTTGATAGCATAACGTGATAGTTACATATATGTGATATGTAATTGGTATAATTACCTACCTTCATAGCTAAGAAAACTTGATGGCCACAGCATGGTGATTCTTATCTATGGTTGGATATCAACCTATTTGGAGATGTTCCTACGATCTCCCGAATTGATAATAAGGGTGATTCAATTCGTAAAATAAATAGGATTTAATTTATGTATGTTGATACATTCTTTATTAATCTTCTCACATAAACTCAATTTGTATTTCTAGGATAATCACTCGATCATGTCTTCTCTAAACTTGCGTTCCATTTTGGACACCAATAAACTACTGGGCCGAACTTCATGGACCGCTTCAAAACTTAAGGATAGTCCTCAAGGCAGAGAAGCTTGCTTATGTCCTTGAAAATCAACTTCCTGACCGTCCTCCAGAAAATGCAACTCCAGACCAATTGTTGGCCTATCAGAAACATGTGACCAATTCTGAACTTGCGAGTTGCATTATGCTAGCCTCTATGGTACCTGAGCTGCAAAAGCAGCATGAGCATATGGATGCTTATACCATCATCTTCCATCTTCATGAGTTGTTTGAAGAGCAGGCGAGATCCGAAAGGTTCGAAGTCTCCAGACTCCTCTTCACCACAAGATGCAGGAAGGCACTTCTGCCTCGCAGTTTGTGTTAAAGATGTTGGGGTACATTGAGCGACTCAACCTGCTGGAAGACTGTGGAGCCTTCTGTAAAGCCGGGATCAAAAGGCGGTACTGTTAGTTGGTTCCTCGAAGAATGGTTCTAAGAGGAAGACCAAAGAACAGAACAAAGGGAAGAAGAAAAAGGCCAAAAAACTGAAAAGAAACCAAAAGGAACTTGCCATCACTGTGGCAAGGAAGGTCACTGGCGAAGAAACTGCAAGATTTATCTTGAGTCCATGAAGAAGAAGGCATCCGATGCCCCATCCTCTTCAGGTATCTTCGTTATTGAATGTCACTCTATTTCCTCAGATACCTGGGTACTTGATAATGGGTGTAGCTCACATATATGTAATGACATACAGGGGCTAAGGAATAGAGAAGGCTCGTCAAGGGAGAAGCGAATTTGTGGGTTGGAAATGGAGCAAAGATTGCTGCTATTGCCATCGGAACATATTTGCTAAAGCTCCCAACTGGACGTGTCTTAGAATTGGATAATTGTTATTTCGTTCCTTCGTTAATAAAGAACATTGTATCTATTTCATGTTTGAATGAAAAGGGTTATCATTTAACTTTCAGTAACAATTGTTGTTACATAACTTTAAATGGCGTTCTTTATGGGAATGGAACTTTGTGCAATGGCATCTACACGTTAGATTTATCCAGTGACGTTTTCAATATCGAAGTAGCAACAAACGTGCTCGAATAGATAATCAATAGACTCCTACACGTGGCACTGTCGTCTTGGCCATATAAGTAAGAAACGCATGACCGAATTACACCGATGTGGAATTTTGGAATCATTTGAACCCGGTTCATTTGATACATGCGAATCATGCTTAAAAGGCAAGATGACCAAATTACCCTTTCCCGGAAAAGGTAATCCAGTGAGAGAATTGCTTGGTCTAATACATACCGATGTATGTGGACCAATGTCAACTCTTGCACAAGGAGGCTATAGCTACTTCATCACCTTATCGATGATCACTCACGATTCGGGTATGTGTTCTTGATGAAACACAAATCTGAAGCCTTTGAGAAATTCAAAGAGTTCAAAATGAAGTAGAGAAACAGCTTGGCAAAAGTATTAAGATACTTCGATCCGATCGAGGTGGTGAATACTTAAGTCAAGAGTTTCAAGATTATCTTAGGGACAATGGGATATTGTCCCAATGGACTCCGCCGTATACACCACAGCATAATGGTGTATCTGAGAGGCGAACCGAACCTTGATGGACATGGTTAGGTCATGATGAATCATGCAACTCTTCCAAAATCCTTTTGGGGCTATGCACTTAAGACAGCTGTTTACTTGCTAAACAGAGTCCCGACCAAGGTAGTCTCTACTACTCCATATGAGATTTGGAATAGTAAGAAACCTCACTTAACTCACCTTAAGATATGGGGTTGTCCTGCTTATGTGAAGCGGGTTGTATCAGACAAATTGGATGCTAAGTCTGATAAATGTCTATTTATTGGATACCCAAGGAAACGAAGGGTTACCAATTCTATCATCCCTTGGAACAAAAGGTGTTTGTTTCAAGGCATGCTGTATTTCTAGAAAAGAGTTTCTTTTACAAGAAAACAGTGGGAGTGGATTGAACTTGATGAAGTTCAAGAAACTCCAATAGACATTACAGAGACACCTAGTCTAGGCCCACAACCGATAATTCATAGTGATGAGCTATCAGTTGAACCTAAAACTACACACCTCTTCGTAGGTCTGATAGGACACGCAACATTCCAGAGAGATACGGATTTCTCGTAAGTGAATCGAACGACGTGTTACTCATTGGCGATGAGAACCTATCAGTTATGAAGATGTTCTGAAAAATTCAGAAAGGGACAAATGGCTTGAGGCCATGAAGTCGGAAATGGATTCCATGTACGAAAATCAAGTATGGGACTTGGTTAACCCACCTGAAGGGATTAAGCCCATAGGGTGCAAGTGGGTTTTCAAGAAGAAAACCAACATGGAAGGTAATTATGCCTAAATCCATTCGGATACTCCTAGCCATAGCAGCTCATTTGATTATGAGATATGGCAAAGGATGTGAAAACAGCTTTCCTTAATGGAAACCTGCTTGAGGATGTATACATGATACAACCTGAAGGTTTCACATCGGTTGATAAAACCAAAGTATGCAAGCTTCGACGATCCATATATGGACTGAAGCAAGCATCCAGGAGCTGGGACATCCGTTTTGATGAGATAATCAAAGAGTTTGATTTCTCACAAAATCCTGACGAACCTTGTGTGTACAAGAAGGTTAGTGGGAGTGCAGTCGTATTCCTAGTATTATATGTCGATGACATCTTACTTATAGGAAACGATATATCAGTTTTACAGACAGTTAAGATTTGGTTGTCCAAAACTTTCTCCATGAAAGACCTGGGAGAAGCAACCTATATCCTTGGGATTAGAATCTATAGAGATAGATCAAAACGGTTGCTTGGTCTTTCACAGTCTACATATATAGACCGAGTGCTAAAAAGGTTTAGCATGTCGGAATCCAAGAAAGGTTACCTTCCCATCAGGCATGGGATCAACCTTTCGAAGTCTATGTGTCCGCGCACAGAAGACGAGAGGATTAGCATGAATAAGATTCCCTATGCATCCGCAATAGGATCTATCATGTATGCTATGTTATGTACTAGGCCCGATGTATCGTATGCTTGAGCGTCACAAGCAGATACCAGTCGGATCCAGGAATGGATCATTGGGCGGCTGTTAAAACAATCCTTAAGTACTTAAGAAGAACTAAGGATGTATTCTAATATATGGAGAAGGAGATTTGTAATACGTGGGTATACAGATGCCAGTTTCCAGACAGATAAGGATGACTCCAAATCGCAGTCTGGATACGTATTTACTTTGAATGGAGGCGCAGTAAGTTGGAAGAGTTCCAAACAAGACACCGTAGCGGATTCTACCACGGAAGCGGAATATATCGCAGCTTCGGAAGCAGCAAAGGAAGCAGTTTGGATCAAGAAGTTTGTCTCGAAACTTGATGAGGTTCCAACCATTGATGATGCAGTGCCGGTTTACTGCGACAACAATGGAGCTATTGCACAAGCAAAGGAACCATGGTCTCATCAACAATCCAAACACGTGCCTCGCCGCTATCATCTGATCAGAGAGATTATAAGTAGGAATGACATACAAATTGAGAAAAATCCCACTGAAAGGAATTTAGCGGATCCTTTAACTAAGGTCTTGCCTCAAAACAAGTTTGAGGGTCATGTAAGAGCTTGTGGTATTGGATACCGTAGCGATTGGCGTTAGGCCAAGTGGGAGTTTGTTAGTGATATGAGAGAAGTGTCCTAAGGCAATCGCCTTATGATGTAAACATTTATATTAATAAATGATAATTCACTATTTGAGTATACATGTTTTGTGTATTTGATTGGGATCTTAAACTCATCTACTGAATGTCCGCAATACAACTCACAGCATAAGAGAATTTGTGATGGGATCACAACTAGTGATTATCTCTAATGTGCAATTGTGAAGTATTGAAATTATCCCTAGTCGATGAATTGATAAAAACGGACACTATCAATTCTGTTGAGACTAGCATGGGTTATTCTCTAATCAGCTGATTCTCACTGGCTGGTGACATTGGGATGTCCGGAGATAAACATGGATGCTAGTTAAGGGAACTAGTTCATTGGAGTGACTAGCTGTAAGACTTCATATGGAAATCTACATGTAGATATGTCAATGAAGTTCTTACTGCGGCTTAAGTGCGATGTTCCTTTGACTTGCGGTGTTCAAGTCATCTTGGTCATGGAGACTTATACTTTGACATCTTAAGCAAGCATCTCCAAGGAGGTGTGGACCCGGGATGGTTGGGTATAAGCCGAAGTGCCCGAAGATGTTTGAACAGCCTACAAAGGATTCACCACTCCTTGCGAGGAGATGTATACCCAGGCCTATCGTCGGATTGTTACTCAAAGCCTCTGGCCAGAGCATATCATGTTAAGAGTGCGAGTCTCTTAAATACATGAGAGTAATTAGAAATCCAAAGGACGAGGAAGACACTACTTGGGCTAGGTGTGACGTAGTCAGCCTAGTGGGGACTGACACCATAGACCGTGTCCTGAACCAGTGGGTATAAGGTGGTGAAGGGAATGGGCACGATTATTGAGCTGCTGAATGTTTGTATTTTTCTGAGGTCTGTAACGCCCGTGTTTTTTTTTTTTTTTTTTTTTTTTTTTTCAGAGTAGTGCGTTACTTATATTCTTCTTCCTATCCTTACTATTCCTACTTGGTCTAACTTATAGTACATGGCAGCGGAAACATCATGACACAAGGAATAGTAGGTATATAAAACATTAACCTTTCTTAATATTCGTGTCTTAACATATTCGACTAAGTGACCAGTCAAGTTATAACATGCTTTCTTATTCATGATAATCTATCGACGGCCAAGTCACCATCACACACATCCAAGCCTCCTGCAGCTTCCCTTCTTTTAGTACGATCTGGGTTGATCTGTAACATAAGCAAACATCCTATAAGTATACACTTAGTAAGTCTCTTTCCTACTCGCTAAATCCGTACATCATAGCAAATCATACAACATAACATTCATGGCATATCATTCATATAGCTCATATCATGCAGGGTATCACATTCATACATATTAACATATAGCATAGCATGAATTTCTTAGGCATACATACTTATCTTGCATAGCATGGCATGGACACAAACATAGTCATGAAATGAACATATCATCAGCATATAAATCTTCTTAACTTGAACTTTCTTAACATGACATTCTTAAGTGCATAATATGAATGAATGCATGAGTGGAATGCACAAGACATAAGGATGCTCTTTTGGAAAACTTAATACATAATACTTAAAAATACATTCTTGCTTGTGGGATCCCTGGCTTGTACCCTTGTATTTGCGCGCATACCCTAGTAGGATGCGAGGTAGCTAATCCCGACCTACAGGGCCCTCTTGCTAGGCTTACTCTCGTTCAGCCTAGGGACAGCTGCGGTAGTCCGGAACCGTGGATCCCTTTCGGGATCCGGTACTTGCCATTCTTTAAAATAAAATACTTACATGCATTCTTTTCTTTCTTTCTTGATGAATATTCTATAGACGTTCAGTCATTCTTCTTTTCTTTCCTTTCTTTCTTTCTTATTGAACGTACTATAGGTATTCACATATTCTTTCTTTCTTTCATAAAGAATGCAGACATTTCATTTATTCATAATCATGAATCCATACATAATCTTTCCTACTTTCATAAGGAATGCATAGTATACAACATATATAGTATGGCATTCATACAACATGGAGGTAAAGTTTATTCATTCATAAGCATGATTCCGTAACATGACTTTTCCTACTTTCATAAGGAATCCATAGCATACAACATATATAGCATAGCATTCATACAACATGGAGGTAAAACATACATAGCATGAGAAACCTTTCTTCATTTCTGTGGTTCATAACTTGTACTTACACCTGATCTGTAGCCCGATCGGTCTGGTGATCGATCAGGGCAACTACAGAAAGTTTCATCGACCTGTACACTCACCTGATCGGTCCCCAGACCGATCAAGGTGTAGTTTGATCGGTCTGTGATCGATCAGGGTATACATGGATGGGCACACAGAAGGTTCTGTACGCTCCCCTGATCGGTCTCCAGACCGATCAGGGCATGGCCTGATCGGTCTCGGTGACCGATCAGGGTGTAGCCTGATCGGTCTGGGAGACCGATCAGGATGCCCTCTGACCGATCAGGTACTCCCTGATCGGTCTGTGTAGCCTGAATCGTAAAGCACAGTAACATTGTAACCTTTTCCATGAACACAGAATATTTACGAACAATCGTAAGAACATCTACGAACAGAACATTTACGAACAATCATGATAACATCTACGAACAGAACATTTACGAACACTCGTAACGATTATGTTACAGGCGAGGAGACTTACTTCTTACGCTTAAGTTCCAAGGAGTGTTCGGCTTTTGGAGAAGAAAGCTCTTCCTCTCGTTCTGCTCCTTCCTTCTTTCTTTCCTGACTTCTCAAAGAACTGGGTTCTTAGGGTTCTGAAGGAAACCCTAAGTTTTGGTGGAAGGGAATCGAAAGTCTCGTTCCTTGCCGAAAAAACTCCCTTCGTCACTTCTCCTATTCTTTTATAGCGAACGAAGAGGCATGCGTCTCTCCGTTGGTGACTCTTCATCTTCATGAGTCTCTTCCCCTAATTTCCCCTTAACTAGCATTTCCCTTCTCCTTTTCTCAGCACTCCCCTGCTGGGTGAATTGGTTACATGGGCATACTTAAGGTTTGGTTCTTCATGAGGTTCAAGGTTCGATCCTTGGCACCCCCTTTCTGCTTCATTTTCCTTTTTATTTTATTTCTTTCCTTAAGCCCACATAACCAATGCCTGTCTAGGGATGCTCATATTCACACATTTCATTCATAATATCAAAATGATATTAAATCTCATTTTATTATATTTTATGAATATAATAGTACTTTTACATAAAGGTACTTCGTATTCTTTTATTTATAAATTTGGGCATGTTCCCCTTCTTACATTATCTTTCTTGAGGAAAATTCGGGGCGTTACAATACACCCCCCCTTCTGAGAAGTTCGTCCTCGAACTTAAAACATTTCAGGATATTTTTGCTTTATGTCCTCTTCACGTTCCCAGGTAATTTCTTCAGATTGCTGACTTTGCCATAAGACTTTGACTAAGGGTACTTCCTTGTTCCTTAGTCTCTTGATGTCTCGATCCAGGATCCGAATAGGTTTGCTTTCGTAACTTAGGTCCTCCCGGATTGGCACGGTGTGCGGCTCAATCACTTGGTCTGTACTAGTAATGCATTTCTTAAGCATCGATACGTGAAAAACGTTGTGGACGGCAGACATTTCCTGGGGTAGCTCAAGCTCATACGCCATCTTGCCCACTCTGTTCAAGATCTTGTATGGCCCTATGTATCGCGGACTAAGCTTTCCTTTCTTCCCGAATCGCATTACTCCTTTCATAGGAGCGACTCGGAGAAATATTAAATCTCCAACATCAAACTCCAAGGGTCTACGCCTCTGATCCGCATAGCTCTTCTGCCGGCTCTGGGCCGTCTCTATTCTTTGGCGGATACTCTGTATAGCTCGGGTGGTGTCGTTTATGAACTCCGTCTGGAGTCCCATCTCCTTCCCTTCTCCACTCTCGTACCAGCAGATCGGAGACCTACACCTCCTTCCATATAATGCTTCATATGGTGCCATCCCGATAGTAGCCTGGTAGCTATTATTGTAAGCGAACTCTGCTAGGCACAGGTATCGGCTCCAGCTCCCCTTGAAATCCAGGGCACAAGCTCGTAGCATGTCCTCCAGTACTTGGTTTACTCTTTCAGTTTGCCCATCAGTCTGAGGATGAAAGGCGGTACTGAAACGTAGCTTCGTGCCGAGAGCTTTTATGAACATATTCCCAAAATTTCGATGTGAAGCGACCATCCCTATCTGAAATGATAGTTTTGGGAATGCCGTGCAATCTGATGATTTCCTTAGCATATAATTGGGCCAGTTGCTCAATCGAATATGTCATCTTGATTGCTAGAAAATGAGCTGACTTCGTCAATCTGTCGACGATAACCCATATAGCGTCGTATCCATTCGTAGTTCTGGGAAGACCTGAGATGAAATCCATCGAAATGTCTTCCCATTTCCATTCTGGTATTTGGATTGGTTGCAGAACTCTCTTAGCCTTGACCCTCTCCCACCACATTCTGGCATCACCAGAGAGGCAGAATGACGCACACTTTATTTTCTCATGCTCCGGCCAATCAAGCAGTTCCATCGTACTCTCCAGAGTCTTAAACCAGGCCTGTGCATCCCAGGGCTCACAATTTCCGGAGAAGGATTCTGGTTTCAACCTCTGCCACTGAATTAGGTAGGCTTCCGGTCGCATTCCGGTGACAGGGCCTGTCAGGGGTGCTGAAGTAGCTGGGGGTGCTACAGGTATCACCGTCGGGTTAGGTGATGGAGGGGTAATAGTCCTCTGTTGGGCCATCAGAGTGTTGATGGTCTGTTGTTGTTCAGTGACCTGTCGCTGGAGCTCTGCGACTAGGTGCGTCAGGTCAGGCTGGGGTGCAGTTTCATTAGCTCTGGTGTTTCTTCTAGCCATGTTATCTTCACGAAGTAAACCATAGCTAGCATTAGATCATCTATTATTTCTTTCATACTCATATTCATGTAATTGTAACATTCTTTATTATTGATAGGGTTCTGTCCTATGTTCCCATTAACAAGGTATTTCTTTTCATCAAATCATATAAGGTAAGCCCTTTTTATTTCTTTATTGGTTCGTACATCGTACAATATTACTTAACGAACTAGAGGGGCTAACATTATTCCCATAATAAGGAATATCATGGCAAGATTTGTCTCCCTCTCGTTCATCCAGGGTTCTGGAGTTTCAGGATCTTCTACGGATTCTACTGGTTCTTCTTCCAGTATATCCAGATCCTCCTCGTCTATCACGGGGTCCTCCTCCCACATATCGGGGTCTTCCTCGATCATGTCGGGGTCCTCCTCGATGTTCCCGATTTCTTCGGGATCTTCTTCGTATTCTTCCATCATTTCCTACTCATATATATTTATCTTAAATCATTTCTTCTTAACACATGCAAGGTATTCTCCTAGTGTTAACCAAGGAAAGAATCATGCTTCCATATATCATAACTCATACATGCATGTCTAGAATCATATTTGCATAACTCATAAACCATAATCATAAAATAAGCAAGTATGAAATTTCTTACTTGGAAGCGGCAGGATGCAGGCTTGATGTGTGTGCGGTGAGATGGTAACCGCTCTGATACCAAACTGTAACGCCCGTGTTTTTTTTTTTTTTTTTTTTTTTTTTTCAGAGTAGTGCGTTACTTATATTCTTCTTCCTATCCTTACTATTCCTACTTGGTCTAACTTATAGTACATGGCAGCGGAAACATCATGACACAAGGAATAGTAGGTATATAAAACATTAACCTTTCTTAATATTCGTGTCTTAACATATTCGACTAAGTGACCAGTCAAGTTATAACATGCTTTCTTATTCATGATAATCTATCGACGGCCAAGTCACCATCACACACATCCAAGCCTCCTGCAGCTTCCCTTCTTTTAGTACGATCTGGGTTGATCTGTAACATAAGCAAACATCCTATAAGTATACACTTAGTAAGTCTCTTTCCTACTCGCTAAATCCGTACATCATAGCAAATCATACAACATAACATTCATGGCATATCATTCATATAGCTCATATCATGCAGGGTATCACATTCATACATATTAACATATAGCATAGCATGAATTTCTTAGGCATACATACTTATCTTGCATAGCATGGCATGGACACAAACATAGTCATGAAATGAACATATCATCAGCATATAAATCTTCTTAACTTGAACTTTCTTAACATGACATTCTTAAGTGCATAATATGAATGAATGCATGAGTGGAATGCACAAGACATAAGGATGCTCTTTTGGAAAACTTAATACATAATACTTAAAAATACATTCTTGCTTGTGGGATCCCTGGCTTGTACCCTTGTATTTGCGCGCATACCCTAGTAGGATGCGAGGTAGCTAATCCCGACCTACAGGGCCCTCTTGCTAGGCTTACTCTCGTTCAGCCTAGGGACAGCTGCGGTAGTCCGGAACCGTGGATCCCTTTCGGGATCCGGTACTTGCCATTCTTTAAAATAAAATACTTACATGCATTCTTTTCTTTCTTTCTTGATGAATATTCTATAGACGTTCAGTCATTCTTCTTTTCTTTCCTTTCTTTCTTTCTTATTGAACGTACTATAGGTATTCACATATTCTTTCTTTCTTTCATAAAGAATGCAGACATTTCATTTATTCATAATCATGAATCCATACATAATCTTTCCTACTTTCATAAGGAATGCATAGTATACAACATATATAGTATGGCATTCATACAACATGGAGGTAAAGTTTATTCATTCATAAGCATGATTCCGTAACATGACTTTTCCTACTTTCATAAGGAATCCATAGCATACAACATATATAGCATAGCATTCATACAACATGGAGGTAAAACATACATAGCATGAGAAACCTTTCTTCATTTCTGTGGTTCATAACTTGTACTTACACCTGATCTGTAGCCCGATCGGTCTGGTGATCGATCAGGGCAACTACAGAAAGTTTCATCGACCTGTACACTCACCTGATCGGTCCCCAGACCGATCAAGGTGTAGTTTGATCGGTCTGTGATCGATCAGGGTATACATGGATGGGCACACAGAAGGTTCTGTACGCTCCCCTGATCGGTCTCCAGACCGATCAGGGCATGGCCTGATCGGTCTCGGTGACCGATCAGGGTGTAGCCTGATCGGTCTGGGAGACCGATCAGGATGCCCTCTGACCGATCAGGTACTCCCTGATCGGTCTGTGTAGCCTGAATCGTAAAGCACAGTAACATTGTAACCTTTTCCATGAACACAGAATATTTACGAACAATCGTAAGAACATCTACGAACAGAACATTTACGAACAATCATGATAACATCTACGAACAGAACATTTACGAACACTCGTAACGATTATGTTACAGGCGAGGAGACTTACTTCTTACGCTTAAGTTCCAAGGAGTGTTCGGCTTTTGGAGAAGAAAGCTCTTCCTCTCGTTCTGCTCCTTCCTTCTTTCTTTCCTGACTTCTCAAAGAACTGGGTTCTTAGGGTTCTGAAGGAAACCCTAAGTTTTGGTGGAAGGGAATCGAAAGTCTCGTTCCTTGCCGAAAAACTCCCTTCGTCACTTCTCCTATTCTTTTATAGCGAACGAAGAGGCATGCGTCTCTCCGTTGGTGACTCTTCATCTTCATGAGTCTCTTCCCCTAATTTCCCTTAACTAGCATTTCCCTTCTCCTTTTCTCAGCACTCCCCTGCTGGGTGAATTGGTTACATGGGCATACTTAAGGTTTGGTTCTTCATGAGGTTCAAGGTTCGATCCTTGGCACCCCCCTTTCTGCTTCATTTTCCTTTTTATTTTATTTCTTTCCTTAAGCCCACATAACCAATGCCTGTCTAGGGATGCTCATATTCACACATTTCATTCATAATATCAAAATGATATTAAATCTCATTTTATTATATTTTATGAATATAATAGTACTTTTACATAAAGGTACTTCGTATTCTTTTATTTATAAATTTGGGCATGTTCCCCTTCTTACATTATCTTTCTTGAGGAAAATTCGGGGCGTTACAAAACCGTTGATCTTTCGATTAATTGAGGATCATGATGTACTACTAGGTGCCACTCATGATCGTTCTATAATTAATGGGTTAATTATAGACGGCCAACATAAATCGAAAGCCTATTTAGTCACACGCAATACGAGTAATCCGAGGGATTTAAAACGAGTTGAAAATTGGATTTTCCGATCAAGAGAAACAAGTCGAATCTGAGTTAGTCAGAGGCGCAATGGAAGCCAAAAATGGCTAAGTCTTTTGAAGGCTTTTTGGGCGAATTAAATGAGTTTAATTCGCGGTTTATTGGGTTGGTTTTGGCCGGCCAAAGAGGGTGTTAAACCCTCTTTGGTGGCCGGCCAAATAAGAGGAGAAAAACCAATTTAATTGGTTTAATTAATAAAATAAATCTAGCACGATTTATTTTATAAATTATGGATAAATAAATTTGTATAAAGAAATTTATATAAATAAAATTTATAGAAATTTATTCTTTTATGGAAGATTAAAATAATCCATGAATTGGTTTATTTTAATTTTATAAAATCAATTATGAATTGATTTATCCATAATAAGAAGGTTTATAAATTTCTTATAAAATTTATTCCATAATTTAAAGAGAAGAAGAATTAGTTTTTATTATAAATTAGTTTATAATAAAGACTCGGTTTAAATGGAATAATTAATAAGAAAATTTATAAGATAAATTTCTTATAACTAATTTCGTTTAGAGGGAGACTTAGCAAAGGAGTTGCTACTATATAAAGGAACCAAAGGCTAGCCCTTATTCCAATCAATTAAGAGATTAAGAATTCTCTCCCTCTCTCTCTCTTAATCTCTCCTCTATTCCTCCTTCTCCTTCATTAGGGCCGGCGCCCTTCACTTTGTTTAGGGCCGGCTCCCTCTTGGTTGCTAGGGCCGGCGCACCCTATCAACTCCAAGCAAGGTTGGCGTGAGCTAACAAGAAGAATGAGAACCCGAACAAGAAGAAGAAGAAGCGGATAGCGACTCCTCTCTTCCCGGAATTCGATTCCGTTTTCTTCTTGGTTAGTTTCCTATCTTTCCTCTCTTGATCTTCTTTGTTGTGCCTTCCGAGAATCTAGTAGTTCTCGTCGGCACAAAACTCATGACTTTGCGAAGTCATCCCGAAGAAAACTCGGCGTGGACGCAAATAGAGGCGGAGCTTCCAAGGGACGCTACGGTTGGATCTCGTCCCTTACTTCGAGTTACGAGAGGTACTTGGTAAATTTGTTTACTATTCCGTAAAGTTTTATTTTATGATTATGTCAACACAACAGAGGATTGCATGCTAGATACGAAGTTAAAATAATTTAGGAAATTATTTTATGCAAACTCTTCCGCTGCACGTAAAATTTTGAATTTTAGGAACTCGTATCCTTGTCGACATGCACCCGGTCCCAACATATTGAGCATCAGGTCGGCTGATGAAGTAGTCTCTTTAATTCTATTACTCTGTCTTCTAGTCATACTTCCCTTCATAAAGTTCAAGTATGGATAATATGAGTTATTGCTATTCCTACCCCCATACTAAATTCTAAATAATTTGATCTTCATAAATAAAACAATAGAAAAATATCGTTCATATGTACATATGTACATATTTTGCAAATAAAATATGCAAATACTTTCCATCATCTATCATAAGGTATCATTCATTCTTGCATATTCTAGAATCATAAAGTATCCTAGAAGTGCTTACTACTATAAGATATGTAAAGAGGTACTTACTTGGAAGCGGCAGGACAAGGGCATGATGTGTGTGTAGTGAGATGGTTACTGCTCTGATACCAACCTGTAACGCCCGCTTTTTTTTTCTTTCCATTAAGCGGCGTTACGTTAACATACTTAGGGCATGTAGACATCATAAGGCAGCAGAATAACTTTATTCTTACACATAAATGTCCTACTACCATTCTTAACATAATGACATGGAAACTCGGCATATTGACTTCATACTTAAACATAATATCATGTCATACTTAACATCTCATCATAGAGTTCCATAAGTCATTATTCAAGCATTCAAGCATATAAGGGACCAAAGTAAAGTTCTAGCATAAACGATAAACATATGATTTCCTGGGCCAAGTCACTATCACACACATGCGTTCTTGCCCTCCTGCTGCTTCCTCATTGTCCCCTTGAATGATCTGCGATATAAGGAAATAAGACTATAAGCACACAGGCTTAGTAAGACTCTTTCCTACTCACAAAATCATTCGTCATTACATAATGAGCACATGAAACATTAACATACTTGGTGCTCAACTTAGAACATAACAACTTAAATCACTTATCATATACTTGACATGTCATGAACATAACATAAGTGAACATTCCTATCATGGCATGAGACATGGCGTAAACGTAAACATAGTAAACATTCTAAGCATGGCATGCTACATGGCATAAACATAAATATAATAAACATTCCTAGCATGGCATAATACATGGTATATACATAACATAATAAACATTCCTAGCATGACATAATACATGGTATAAACATAACATAATAAACATTCCTAGCATGGCATAATACATGGTATAAACATGTCTACAAGGTGTAAACCAACCTGTATGGCATAAACATAGGCATACTTCCTATCATAACATATGAGCATCTTCTTAACATAATCATAACATAGATCATTTACTCTCATGCATATTTCTTAACATGATGCGTAAGCATAAAATCTTATTAGCATAGCATAATGCATAACATGAATGAATGCATGAGTGGAATGCATATACATAAGGATGCTTAACTTTTAAAACATACTTTTAAATGTTTAAACATAATCATCATATCATTGGGGTCCCCAGCTTGTACCACATACATACATCATAGCGTGCATCCCTAGCAAGTCCGAGGTAGCGAGCCCCGACCTACTAGGGTAAGGACAGCATAGTCGGTAGTCCCCGAACCGAGGCGTTCTTAAGGAGCCCATCCATGTTGCACAGCTCCGGCAGTGCCAGAACCGTGGACAGCATAGTCGGTAGTCCAGAACTGGGGCGTTCTTAAGGTGCCCATCCCTTCGACCCATACTTCGGTCCGGTACAAGCTCATTCATAAAGTAAAATACTTTTCATGTTTCATCATTCATAAGACATTCATAGCATAACCATGTTACATAAGCATGACTTAACACATGCTTGTCCTTTCATTGTTCATACTTATTGCATAGCATCAAGATGCCCGGAAGGCATAAGCATTATCATCATTCATAAACATGGTATGCATCTTCTTTCATTAACATGGCATGCATCATTCTTATCATAACATAAACATAACATACTTATCATGGCATCGTTCTCATCATGAACATAAACATAACATACTTATCATGTCATCGTTCTTATCATGAACATAAACATAACATACCTATCATAGCATCATTCTTATCGTGAACATAACCCTAACATACTTATCGTGGCATCATTCTTATCATGAATATAAACCTAACATACTTATCATGGCATCATTCATATCATGAACATACACAATAACATAGCATGGTTCTTAACATAACATGAGCATATAACATAGCATGGTTCTCTACATAACATAAGCATAGATAGGTAGGACTTCCATAAACATGCTACCTACTATCCAAGTGCATGGCATAAAACATAAGACTTTCATAATAACCCTATTAAGCATGGCATCCAATCATAACATACAACATAAAACATGGTGCTTAAGGTTAGGGTTATAGGTAACTTGAGTTCTACCACATGCTTGGACCTATATATATATATATATATATATACTTCATGATAAGCATAAACCATCGTTCTTTGAACCTTAACTCCACCCCAAACCCTAGATATATGGCTTGGCCAAAACCTATAGGGAGGAGTTCCATCAATTCCATAAACATGTAAGATAGCATAAGGTAAAGGAACAACCATACATTACCTATAAGACCATAGGGAGCCATTAGGGCTCATGATTATGGTTAACCCTAACCTTTAGGCCCCCTTCCTAGGGCTGGCCGAAACCTAATAAGACATGGGTGCATGGAAAAATTCCATTAACATCCCCAATCAACCATTAAACATCCACCATTCCAAACCATAGGGTCATTAGGGCCCTTACTTGAGGTAAGCCCCTAACCCTTGGCCCTAGGCCCTTCTTGGCCGAACCCCATAAGGTCACAAAACCTTGTAAAAATCTCACATAAATCCCTTCCACCTCCCTTTGTACCATAAGGGTACACAAGATACATGAGTGAAGGGTTAAATCCAACTCTAGCCATGAAAATCCCTATAATGGTACCCAACCCTAAGGGGTCTTAGGGTACACCAAAAATTCCCATAAATTATATTTATTCTCTAAACATCATGAGAACACCTTAGGAAGCATAATCAAGATTTTTAACATCATCATGGACCCCAAAACCTTGGTGGCCGAAAGTCATAAGGGTCTAAACATGATTTTTCTCAACATCAAAACCCAACACCAAACCTTATATTATGCTAAAAATCATGAAAATCATAAGGAACTATTATACCACAGGTGAGGGAGTCTTACCTTGGTTGATCTTGATTTTTAGACCTTAAAAGAGAAGAAAATTGCAAATCCTTTGGACACTTGAACCCCTTTGCCCTTGTAGCCTTGGAAAACCTTTAGATCTTGGTGATGAGACCTTCTTGTGGAGTTTTCCAAGGGAGAACCTCTCCTTGAGGTTTTGGCTAGGATGAGGGGAGGAGGATGAAGAAAATGCAATTGATGAAAGGAAGAAGTAACTCCCAAACCCCCCTCTTTATAACTCATCAAGGAGGCAAATGAAGAGTCTCTTCATGACCCTTCATCTTCTTCGAAGCCTTAACCTATATCCACTTCATTTCCTCATAGAAATCCCTTGCTAGGTGAGTTGGTTAAAGCATACATGGTTGTACAAGAGGTCCAAGGTTCAAATCCTTGGTCCATGCACTAATTTTTCTATTATTATTTTTTTTATTTATTTTCTATAAATTTCGAAAATCCCTTAAAAATTCCCCCATAATTATGTAAATATTTCTCCTTAAAACCCCTTTATATTTATGCTAATTTTCACCTAAAATCCACCAATAATTATGGTACTAAAAAGCCCATATAAGGCCCATTAGTGCCCTTTTCCCCAATTTAAATGAGAAAACATGGATTTTCTAGGCCAAAGTTCGCATTAATATTTCTAGGTCCCTCGGAAAATTATCTAGACATGCTTAATATTTTAAGAAAATATTAAGAGAATTTTTCGGGTCATTACAAATTCTCTTTCTCAAGTTTTTCATCTTGATTAGAGGTTCCTTCTTGAACCTTCTCGGTTAAAGATCTAGAGTCAGCTCCCTCTTTCAGGAGTTTTACTTCCTATCGGAGGGATTCGACTCGGAGTTTAGCTTTTGCCAAATCTAGAGAGAGATAAGAAATTAACTCATTTAACTGACTTCTAGAAAAACCACATACCTTGATTTCGCCGTCTTCTGAAAATGTCAGTCTACCGTCGTCCTGTTCTGATTTTGACTCGGTCTCGATTTCTTCTGAGGCGGTTAGCGGGAGCAGGTTCGACTGTGGGACCTCTTCTTCTTCGGAGGAGGAGGATTCGTCCCACGTTGCTTGGAGTGCCTTCTTCTTCCTCGTCTTCTTTGTTTCCTTCAGGTTGGGGCATTCGGTCTTGTAGTGGCCCTTCTTCTTGCACTCGTAACAGGTCACGTTGGGCTTGTTATTTTCATTTGATGGTTCAGCTGGTTCATCCTTTCTTCGGCTGACTTTTCTTCTGTTGGTTTGGTTCTTCAATTCCTTGTAGTAGTTCCGGGCCAGTCGGACCTGCTTAGGTCGATCTCCTTCTTCGTCTTCTGAGTCTGAGTCTGAATCAGACTCGGGTACAGGTTGAGGCTTCTTCTTGGTTGTCCTTCCAGTTTTACCTGCAACAAAGGCAATACCTTTCTCGGCCAGATTGCAGTTAGTATGTTCATGTAATTCGATTTCAGAAAACAGTTCGTCTAATTTAATTTTTGACAAGTCCCTTGAAACCTTGTATGCATCTACCATAGATGCCCACAAGGTGTTTCTTGGGAAAACATTTAAAGCGTACCTTATTAGGTCACAGTTTTCTACCTTGTGACCGATGGTGTGTAGTCCGTTCATTAGTTCCTGAATTCTGGCGTGGAGTTGAGCTGCTGTTTCATTGTCGTTCATCTTGATCGTGTACAGCTTGTTCAGAAGGAGATCTCTTTTGCTGATTCGAGTGTCTGAAGTTCCTTCGTGCAACTCGATCAGTTTCCCCCACAGCTCCTTGGCACTGTTGAATGGACCCACCTGGTTCAGCTCCTCTTTTGTTAAGCCGCATTGGAGGGTCTGGGTCGCCTTTGCATCAGCCTCAATCTTCCGTTTCAGAGCGGTGTCCCACTTTATGTAGGATTGAGGTACTCCTTCAGTGTTCTTTGGAATCTCCAGTTCGGACTGGATGATTATCCACATGTCCACCTGAGTTTTCAGGTGGACCTCCATTCTGCTCTTCCAGTAGGGGAGTCCTCCCCACTGAAGAGAGGTGGTCTTGCGGTGCTGAAGCCTTCTTGCATTGACATTTTATCTGAAAAGTAAACTAAAGGAAAGAAAATATCCCAAGACTTGGTCTTGGATTAGTAGTGCGGGATAAAGAGAAATAATTATCAAGGGGTGTTCCACCAACCTCGATTTGCGAGAAAACTTCGAAAAAGTAAAAGAAAAGTAATTAAAAAATTTTTGAAAAATTCTCAAACTGGTGGTTGCACCAAATTTGAGCTTCCTCGCTCTGATACCACTTGTTGGATCGAGAGAAACGATAGAGGGGGGGTGAATATCGTAAATCGTTCAGATTAGAGTTAGAGAAATTTCGCAACGGAAGAAATAAACACAAAACGCGAACACAAGATTTTTTACTTGGTTCGGAGTCACGGTCGGCTCCTACTCCAAGGCCCACGGTCGTTGACCGTTTACTACGGGCAATTCTATATGTGTGCAAAATAGTTTACAGAGAGATATTACAAAAGTAGTACAGTAAACTTAGAAATAGCTCTTCGTTATCGACGTCCGGTATAGATTGTATTTTCGGAGAGGAGGGACGTCGTCGACGCTTGTATCTCGAGTTGGGAGGTTTCCGGAGCAGAGCGCGGGAGCAGAAGAGCGTAGGAGCGTTGGAAGAATTAATTGTTCAGAAGCCTTGGCGTTGGGTGCTATTTATAGCACTTCGGGGCGCCCTGGACGTCGGGGGCGCCCCCCCGCCCCCCACGTGTCACCCGATCCGAGCTTGTCTCGGTCAGCCTCTATCACACTCAAATAGGGCTGAGGTTTGACACTGGGGCGCCCGGGACGCTGGGGGCGCCCTGGTTGACTCCTTCAACGGGCTTCTCGGCTGGATACGTCTTATCCTCTTCGTTGGCTTGAGTGTGGGGCGCCCTGGACACTGGGGGCGCCCTGGGAGCACGGGGGCACCCTGGAGCACGGGGGCGTCCCGCCCATGAGCTACCGAAGCACTTCTTTTGCTTCATCTATTTTGTATGCACCTTGGGGGCGCCCGGGACACTCCGGGCGCCCTACTCAGCTGCTGCCTCACTCCTTTGAGGCTCTCTGTGCTACAGACACTCATTCCTTCGGTCCTGCATCCAGGGTTAGTCCAAAACAACATAAAGCAATAATATGTTAGTTTTATATAGTCTTAGCTGTCTTGGTTCTGACTTTGGGTCTCCAAAATGGAACCCTAGGTCGAACCGACGCCTACTGTTCCCTCGACGGGGAACGCGTCCTCACCTAGTCCTCTCAGGAGAATTTACCTGTTGCCAACCGGCTCCTCCGGTTGGACTTTTGCCCAGCAGTCCTTCGCCAAGTGCCTAGCTGTCCTTCGCTAGGTCTTCAGTACCAAGCTGTCCTTCGCCTGGTGCCTAGCAGTCCTTCGCTAGGTCTTTGGATCCTGGCAATCCTTCGCTAGGTGACTAGTAGTCCTTCGCTAGGGCTTTGGATCCTGGCAGTCCTTCGCCAGGTGCCTAGCGGTCCTTCGCTAGGGCTTTGGATCCTGGCAACCCTTCGCCAGGTGCCTAGCGGTCCTTTGCTAGGGCTTTGGATCCTGGCAGTCCTTCGCCAGGTGCCTAGCAGTCCTTCGCTAGGGCTTAGGGTTTCAGTGGCTAGCAATCCTTTGCTTGGTGCCTAGCATTCCCTTGCTAGGACTTCAATCTGCACACTCAAGCAGCATGTTAGATAACAAATAAGACTTAACTTTTGAACCCTTTGCCATTTATCAAAACACAGGTTCGACTTGGGTGCTTTCGGCACTTACAGTGATTACTTCTCTCTTGGTTTTTCTTGTCGCGTTCTCGGAGAATCTAGTAGTCTCAAGAACATGAAACTCGTGGCTTTGCGAAGTCATCCCGAAGATACTCGTTGTGCCCGCGAATAGAGGCGGAGCTTCCAAGGGACACTTACGGTTGGATCTCGTCCCTTCCTTCGAATTACGCGAGGTAATACGTAAATTAGTTTATATTTCTGCAAAATTATAAATATATGATCATGTCTACACAAGATAAAGTTGCATGCTTAGATGTGTGGTTAAATATTTGAGAAATTATTTATGCTAAACCTTCCGCTGCACGTAATTAATTTTAAAATTACGAACCCGCATCCATGTCAACATGCACCCAGTCCCAACATTCACATCGGTTAATAAAACCAAAGTATGCAAGCTTCGACGATCCATATATGGACTAAAGCAAGCATCGAGGAGCTGGAACATCCGTTTTGATGAGATAATCAAAGAGTTTGATTTCTCACAAAATCCTGACGAACCTTGTGTGTACAAGAAGGTTAGTGGGAGTGCAGTCGTATTCCTAGTGTTATATGTCGATGACATATTACTTATAGAAAATGATATATCAGTCTTAAAGTCAGTTAAAATTTGGTTGTCCAAAACTTTCTCCAGAACTGGTAGAAGCAACCTATATCCTTGGGATTAGAATCTATAGAGATAGATCAAAACGGTTGCTTGGTCTTTCGCAGTCTACATATATAGACCGAGTGCTAGAAAGGTTTAGCATGTCGGAATCCAAGAAAGGTTACCTTCCCATCAGGCAAGGGATCAACCTTTCAAAGTCTATGTGTCTGCGCACAGAAGATGAGAGGATTTGCATGAATAAGATTCCTTATGCATCCGCGATAGGATCTATCATGAATTCTATGTTATGTACTAGGCCCGATGTATCGTATGCTCTTAGCGTCACAAGCAGATACTAGTCTGATCCAGGAATGGATCATTGGGCGGCTGTCAAGACAATCCTCAAGTACTTAAGAAACACTAAGGATGTGTTCCTAATATATGGAGAAGGTGATATGGTAATACGTGGGTATACAGATGCCAGTTTCCAGACAGATAAGGATGACTCCAAATCTCAGTCCGGATACGTATTTATTTTGAATGGAGGCGCAATAAGTTGGAAGAGTTCCAAGCAAGACACCGTAGCGGATTCTACCACGGAAGTGGAATATATTGTGGCTTCGGAAGCAGCAAAGGAAGCAGTCTGGATCAAAAAGTTTGTCTCAGAACTTGGTGTGGTTCCAACCATTGATGAAGCAATACCGGTTTATTGCGACAACAATGGAGCTATTGCATAAGCAAAGGAACCAAGGTCTCATCAATGATCCAAACATGTGCTTCGCCGCTATCATTTGATTAGAGAGATTATAAGTAGGGATGATATACAAATTGAGAAAATTCCCACTTCAAGGAATTTAGTGGATCCTTTAACTAAGGTCTTGCCTCAAAGCAAGTTTGAGGGTCATGTTAGAGCCTGTGGTATTGGGTACTGTAGCGATTGACATTAGGCCAAGTGGGAGTTTGTTAGTGATATGAGAGAAGTGTCCTAAGGCAATCGCCATATGATTGTAATAATTTATTCTAATAAATGAATATTCATTATTTGAGTATACATGTTTGTGTATTTGTTTGAGATCTTAAACTCATTTACTGAATGTCCGCAATACAATTCACAGCATGAGAGAATTTATGATGAATTCACAACTAGTGATTATCTCTACATGTGCAATTGTGAAATATTAAAATTGTCCCTAGTCGATGAATTGATAAATACAGATACTATCAATTCTGTTGAGACTAGCGTGGGATATTCTCTAATCAGCTGATACTCACTGGCTGGTGACATTGAGATGTCCGGAGATGAACATGAATGCTAGTTAAGGGGACTAGTTCATTGGAGTGACTGGCTGTAAAACTTCATATGGTAGTCTACATATAGATATGTCAGTGAAGTTCTTACTACAGCTTAAGTGCGATGTTCCTTTGACTTGCGGTGTTCAAGTCATCTTGGTCATGGAGACTTATACTTTGACATCTTAAGCAAGCGTCTCCAAGGAGGTGTGGACCCAGGATGATTGGGTATAAGCCGAAGTGCCCGAAGATGTTCGAACAACCTACAAAGGATTCACCACTCCTTGCGGGGAGATCTATACCCGAGGCCTATCGTCGGATTGTTACTTGAAGCCTCTGGCAAGAGCATGACATGTTCAGAGTATGAATCACTTAAATACATGAGAGTAATTAGAATCCGTAGGATGAGAAAATGTTACTTGGGCTAGGTGTGACGTAGTTAGCCTAGTGGGGACTGACACACATAGACCATGTCCTGAACCAAGTGGGTATAAGATGGTGAAGGGAATGGGGCACGATTTATTATAGCTGCCGAAGGGTTTCAGAATTGTTTTTGAGGTCAACCGTTGATCTTTCGATTAATTGGGGATCATGATGTACTACTAGGTGCCACTCATGATCGTGCCACTCATGATCGTTCTATAATTGATTAATTATAGACGGCCAACATAAATTGAAAGCCTATTTAGTCACACGTACTACGAGTAATCCGAGGGATTTAAAACGATTTGAAAATTAGTTTTTCCAATCAAGAGAGATTAGGTATGGTTGAGCCAAACAATAAGTCGAATCTGAATTTTTCAGAGACGCATCGGAAGCGTAAAATGGCTAAGTCTTTTGAAGACTTAATAGATGAATTAAATAAGTTTAATTCATTGGAGCTTGGCTTGGATGGGCCAGCCAAAGAGGGCCTCCATCCTCTTTGCTTGGCCGGCCACAACAAAGGGAGGGAACCAAGTTTTTGGTTCAATTTATAAAATAAACCAAGTGTGGTTTGTTTTATAAAATTATGGATGATATAAATTTTTGTAAACCAAGGTTTGGTTTATTTTTCATGGAAATTAAAATGAACCATGGATTGGTTTATTTTATAAAATCAATCATGGATTGATTTACCATGATAAGAAAATTTATTCCATTGGAGAGAAGAGACTTGATTGATTTTTTATCATGAATTAAAATATGATTTTAACCATGATATAAAATCAAACTTGGCATGATGGAATAAGTTATTCCATATTTGAGAGGCTTGATGGTTGTGAGGCCACTATATAAAAGACCCAAGGCAAGGCTTGGGTGATAAATCGAAGAGATGAAGGCATAGGCTCTCTCCCTCTCTTTCTCTCCTTCTCTTCTCCCCTTCTTGCCGTGCGCCAACCAGCCCCAAGAAGGAGCACCAGCTGGCCGCCCCTGCTCTTTCCCTGCCGACCACCATCTTTTGGCCGGAAGAAGGTGCTGCCGGAATTAGAGTTTGTCGCAAGGATCTTTTTGCCGCAAGCCTCTTCTTTTGCTTCGCCGGAATCTTGATTCCGGCCATCCTTTTGTGGTTAGTCTTTCGACTTCTCTCTTGGTTTTTCTTATCGCGTTCTCAAAGAATCTAGTAGTTCTCAAGAACACGAAACTCATGGCTTTGCGAAGTCATCCCGAAGATACTCGGCGTGGACGCGAATAGAGGCGGAGCTTCTAAGGGACGCTTACGGTTGGATCTCGTCCCTTCCTTCGAGTTACGCGAGGTAATACGTAAATTAGTTTATGTTTCTGCAAAATTTTAAATATATGATCATGTCTACACAAGATAAAATTGCATGCTTAGATGTGTGGTTAAATAATGAATATTCATTTATTAGAATAAATGATTACAATCATAAGGCGATTGCCTTAGGACACTTCTCTCATATCACTATCACATACTAATATAAATATAAAACCAGTGATCATGTGATTCTTTTTCAAAATGTAGGTGTCCATACTAAATAGGCAAGTCTTTTAGTATACATCCTAATAGAAGAGGCCTTTCAAGGCCAAGGGGTATAGAGCCAAAGATGTGTTAGAGTTAGTTCATTCTGATTTGTGTGGTCATATGTCTATCCAGGCTAGAGGTGGCTTTGAATATTTCGTCTCTTTTATAGACGATTATTCAAGGTATGGATACATTTACTTGATGTGCCGCAAGTCTGAATGGTTTGACAGGTTCAAAGAATCCAAGGATGATGTGGAGAAACATCAAGGTAAAAGTATCAAGACACTACGATCAGATTGTAGTGGCGAGTACCTCTTGGGAGAGTTTAGGAGTTACTTATCAGAGGTTGGGATTCAATCCTAATTGTCTGCACCCGGTACGCCCCAACAGAACGATGTAGCAGAGCGAAGGAATAGGACTCTTATGGAGATGGTTAGATCGATGATGAGTTACTCCGAGTTGTCAAATTCGTTCTAAGGATATGCTCTGGAAACGACAGTGTATATTCTGAACTTGGTACCATCTAAATCAGTACCTTCTACTCCCACAGAATTGTGGACTGGGCGAAAGCCTAGTCTGAGACATATTCGGATTTGGGGTAGTCCAGCACATGTACTGAAGGGAGATGCTAATAAGTTGGAATCTCATATAGAAGTATGTTTGTTCGTAGGTTATCCTAGAGGAATGAAAGGTGGTTTGTTCTATAGTCCTAAAGATCAGAGGGTGATCGTTAGCATGAATGCCCATTTTTTAGAGGAAGATTATGTGATGAATCACAAGCCCATGAGTAGGATTGTTCTTGAGGAATTGAGAGGGGAAGTTCCAACTTCAGAACCAACGGTACAGGAGGACATTCCACAAGTGACTGCACCGCGTGTCACAGAGGATACACAAGTAGTACCTCGTCGTAGTGGGAGGGTTGTTAGACAACCCGATAGATTCATGTTCTCGGGAGAGTCTTTGGACTTGGTCCCTCGCGAACATTAACCTGATCCCTGGACATATGATGAGGCACTCTAAGATAAAGATGCAGTATCTTGGCAAAGGGCAATGAATTCTGAGATAGAATCTATGGATTCTAATCAGGTCTGGGAGCTAGTAGAACAACCCAATGGTGTAAAAGTCATTGGATGCAAGTGGATCTACAAGAGAAAGAGAGGATCAGATTGGAAGGTAGAGATCATCAAAGCTAGGCTTGTTGCGAAATGGTATACTCAAAAAGAGGGTATTGATTATGAAGAGACCTTTTCGCCAGTAGCCATGCTTAAGACGATCCGGATTCTCTTATCTATTGTCGCTCATATGGATTATGAGGTTTGGCAGATGGATGTCAAGACATCTTTCCTTAACGGAGGTCTTGTGGAAAACATCTATATGAAGCAACCAGAGGGATTTATTGCAAAAGGCAAAGAGCATCTTGTGTGTAAGCTTAATCGGTTCATTTAAGGATAAAGCAAGCTTCACGATCTTGGAACATTCGCTTTGATGAAGTAAGCCAGTCATATGGATTTATTCAAAGTCCAAATGAGTCTTGTGTATACAAGAGATGTGACGGAAACGTAGTGGTATTTCTTGTACTATACGTAGATGATATTTTGCTCATTGCCAACAATGTTAAAGTATTATCAAACGTAAGCGTATGATTATCCAAACAGTTTGATATGTAGGATATGGGAGAAGCAGAGCACATCCTTAGGATCAAGGTTATACGGATCGCAAGAAAAGGATGTTGAGCTTATCCCAAGCTTCATACATAGACACTGTCATTGCTCGTTTTAGCATGGAAAACTCCAAGAAAGGATTTCAACATTTTCGGCATGGAGTATTGTTAGGATGTATACTAAAAGCTTTGCCTTTTGGTTAGGATACATCTACATTTTAAAGAGAATCAGAAAATCACACAGTGCATGTTTACATTAGAATGTGCATAAACTGTATGATGCTTGGCATTGTAGAAAACATGGTGCGTGGTGTCGCACAGAAGATCATGTTATCAAGTTCCTTGCTAAAGCATAAGAAGAAGCTCACAACTGAGATGGAGTTGGACAAACCATCGAGATGGTTGTAGTGTAATTAAGTGTGGTTTATCTTAACCATAGAATTACACTAGTGTACTTTGTGTACATTGAGTAGGATCAAAAGAGAGGTCATCCAATTTTTGTACTGACTTCGTAAATTGGATTAGACCTCGAATTGATATTATGGAGTACGATCTCTTAATCCTGAAATAATGACGGGCATATATTATTAATCATTATCTTTTTGATTTACCAATGGGTGAGATCTATTCAGTTAGATCGACAGGCCCGGTAAGTTGGGAAATAACATTAATAATATGATGTGTTGTTGATTATTGACAAAAACCGTGTCTTAGTAAGTTGGGTTGATGATGCCCCCTTGGTGAGCTCAAAAAGATCATCATGTCAAATCTTGCAATTGAACTATGGTCCGGCATGATGAAAAAGTAGAGTGGTACTAATCAAGGATAAAGAAGATAATTAATTTAATTATCAGTAAATTAAATTAATTATAGGACATTCGATATCTTAAACATGGGGAGATGGACGACTCATAATAGGTGGAGCCTGTTGGGACCGGGTGCATGTTGACATGGATGCGGGTTCGTAATTTTAAAATTAATTACGTGAAGCGGAAGGTTTAGCATAAATAATTTCTCAAATTATTTAACCACACATTTAAGCATGCAACATTATCTTGTGTAGACATGATCATATATTTAAAATTTTGCAGAAACGTAAAATAATTTACGTATTACCTCGCGTAACTCGAAGGAAGGGACGAGATCCAACCGTAAGCGTCCCTCGGAAGCTCCGCCTCTATCCGCGTCCACGCCGAGTATCTTCGGGATGACTTCGCAAAGTCACATGTTTTGTGTTCTCGAGAACTATTAGATTCTCCGAGAACGCGACAAGAAAACCAAGAGAGAAGTAATCACATCGGAAAAAGTCACTACCAAGGTTGGCCGGAATCACAATTCCGGCGAGAAGGAGGAAGATGACTTGCGCCCAATCCCAAGGTGATAATGGTCGGAGAGGAAGATCGTCCCAATGGAAGAACTTTGTCGCCTCGGTGCTTCTCCTTGTGCTCACGGCAAGAAGAAGGGAGAAGAGCCTTGTGGCCGGCCAAGAGAAAGAAGGGAGGAGAGGGAGAGAGCCCAGGCAAGAATACTTCGATTGATTTCCAAGCCTTGCCTTGGGTCTTTTATATAGTGGCCTCTCAACCGCCAAGTCTCTTTTTTCTTATGAAATAAATTTTCTATGACTTATTCCATCATGCCAAGTTTTATCTTATTTTAATTCATGATAAAAATCGACCAAGTCTCCTTTTTTCTTATGGAATAAATTTTCTTATCATGGTAAATCAATCCTTGATTGATTTTATAAAATAAAATAAACCAATCCATGGTTCATTTTAATTTCCATGAAAAATAACCAAACCTTGGTTTATTATATAAAAATTTATATCATCCATAATTTTATAAAACAAACTACACTTGGTTTATTTTATAAATTGAACCAAAAATTTGGTTCTCTCCCTTTGTTGTGGCCGGCCAAGCAAAGAGGATGGAGACCCACATTGGCCGGCCCATCCAAGCCACGCCCCAATGAATTAAACTTATTTAATTCATCTATTAAGTCTTCAAAAGACTTAGCCATTTTACGCTTTCGATGCGTCTCTGAAAAATTCAGATTCGACTTATCGTTTGGCTTAACCAAACCTAATCTCTCTTGATTGGAAAATTCAATTTTCAACTCGTTTTAAATCTCTCGGATTACTCGTAGTGCGTGTGACTAAATAGACTTTCGATTTATGTTGGTCGTCTATAATTAATCAATTATAGAATGATCATGAGTGGCACCTAGTAGTATATCATGATCCCCAATTAATCGAAAGATCAACGGTTGACCTCAGAAACAATTCTGAAACCCTTCAACAGCTATAATGAATCGTGCCCCATTCCCTTCACCATCTTATACCCACTTGGTTCAGGACATGGTCTATGTGTGTCAGTCCCCACTAGGCTGAATACGTCACACCTTGCCTAAGTAATGTTTTCTCGTCCTACGGATTCTATTTACTCTCATGTATTTAAGAGATTCATACTCTGAACATGTCATGCTCTTGCCAGAGGCTTCGACTAACAATCCGACGATAGGCCTTGGGTATACATCTCCTCGCAAGGAGTGGTGAATCCTTTGTAGGCTGTTCAAACATCTTCGGGCACTTCGGCTTATACCCAATCATCCTGGGTCCACACCTCCTTGGAGATGCTTGCTTAAGATGTCAAAGTATAAGTCTCCATGACCAAGATGACTTGAACACCACAAGTCAAAGGAACATCGCACTTAAGCTGCAGTAAGAACTTCATTGACATATCTATATATAGACTACTATATGAAGTTTTACAGCCAGTCACTCCAATGAACTAGTTCCCTTAACTAGCATTCATGTTTATCTCCGGACATCCCAATGTCACCAGCCAGTGAGAATCAGCTGATTAGAGAATAACCCATGCTAGTCTCAACAGAATTGATAGTGTCCGTATTTATCAATTCATCGACTAGGGACAATTTCAATACTTCACAATTGCACATGTAGAGATAATCACTAGTTGTGAATTCATCACAAATTCTCTCATGCTGTGAATTGTATTGCGGACATTCAGTAAATGAGTTTAAGATCTCAATCAAATACACAAACATGTATACTCAAATAGTGAATATTCATTTATTAGAATAAATGATTACAATCATAAGGTGATTGCCTTAGGACACTTCTGTTGGATCGAGAGAAACGATAGAGGGGGGGTGAATATCGTAAAACGTTCGGATTAACAGTTAGAGAAATTACGCAGCGGAAATTTAAATCAAACACACGCAAACACCAAGTTTTTTACTTGGTTCGGAGTCGCGGTCGGCTCCTACTCCAAGGCCCACGGTCGTTGACCATTTTCTGCGGGCAATTCTATATGTCGCAAAAACAGTTTACAGGATGTGTTACAAGACTAGTGCAGTAAAAGAAAAAGAAGCTCTTCGTTACCGACATCCATTGTCGATTGTATTTTCGGAGCAGAGGGACGTCGTCGGCGCTTGTATCTCGAGTCGGGAGGTTTCCAGAGCAGAGCGCGAGCGTAGAAGAGCGTGAATGCATTGGAAGAATTGAGTTGTTGAAGTCTTGGGTTCGAGGGCCCTTTTATAGCCCCTGGGGGCGCCCAGAACGTCGGGGCCCCCCCCCCACGTGTCAGCTGATCCGAGTTGCGCTTGGTCAGCTCTGATCCCTTCAAACTCGGGATCAAACTTTGACAGGGGCGCCCGGGACGCAGGGGGCGCCCAGGTTGACTGGGTCAGGCTCTTATCCTGTTGCCTTCTCGTTGGCTTGCTTCGTTAGCTTAAGCTGGGGCGCCCAGGACACTGGGGGCGCCCCACCCATAAGCTGTCGAAGCACTCCTTTTGCTTCGTTTGTTTTGTGTTCACCTTGGGGGCGCCCGGGACACTCCGGGTTCCCTAGTCAGCTGCTGTCTCACTCCTTTGAGGCTCTCTGAGCTGCAGACACTCGTTCCTTCGATCCTACATCCAGGGTTAGTCCAAAACAACATAAAGCAATAATATGTTACTTTTATACAGCCTTAGCTGTCTTGGTTCTGACTTTGGGTCTCCAAAATAGAACCCTAGGTCGGACCGACGCCTACTGTTCCCTCGACGGGGAACGCATCCTCACCTACTCCTCTCGGGAGAATTTACCTGATGCCAACCGGCTCCTCCGGTTGGACTTTTGCCCAGCAATCCTTTGTCAGGTCTTGGATACCAAGCTGTCCTTCGCCCGGTGCCTAGCAGTCCTTCGTTAGGTCTTCGGATCCTGACAGTCCTTCGCCAGTGCCTAGCTGCCCTTCGCCAGGTCTTCAGTACCAAGCTGTCCTTTGCCTGGTGCCTAGCAGTCCTTCGCTAGGTCTTTATATCCTGGCATTCCTTCGCCAGGTGACTAGCAGTCCTTCGCTAGTGCTTTGTATCCTGGCATTCCTTCGCCAGTTGCCTAGCAGCCCTTCGCTAGGACTTTCCCTGCACACTTGAGTAACATGTTAGATAAACATTATACCTTAACTTTTGAACCCTTTTGCCATTATCAAAACACAGGTTCGACTTGGGTGCTTTCTGCACCAACAATCTCCCCCTTTTTGATTTATGGCAACCCTGGTTCAAAAAGTAAGTTAATCAGAACAAGTAAATTGAAATTTTATTTCCTCCCCCTGGAAGGAATCTCCCCATAGATTTTTCAAAAGTTCATGGGGTTTTTGAAAATAAATTCTAAGTCTAAAGATGGATTTAATTTTAATAATTTTCAACTTAAACTTTAAAGATATATTTTCCGAAATAATTTTGGTTGTGCACTTTTGGAAAATTTATACTTGTAGAAAATTTAAATACTTAGATAAATTTGAAAACTTAAGTTTAAGTATTACGAAGGATTTTGAAAACTTAAGTTTGAGTACAAAAAAAAACTTTCGAAAATTTTAAGTTTAAGTACTCAGAAATTTTTGATAACTTAAAAAGGTTTTTGAAAACTTAAGTTTACACTACTTAGAATTTTTTTTTAAAATTTAGTTTTAAAGTACTAAGAAAAGTTTTGAAAACTTAAGTTTAAAGTACTAAGGAAAGTTTGGAGACTTAAGTTTAAGGTACTTAAGGAAAGTTTGAAAACTTAAGTTTAAAGTACTTAGAAAAGTTTGGAAACTTAAGTTTAAAATACTAAGGGAAGTTTCGAGACTTAAGTTTAAAGTACTAAGAAAATTTTAAAAACTTAAGTTTAAAATACTTAGGAAAACATGAAAACTTAAGTTTAAGTGCTTAGAAAAATTTTGAAACCTTGGAAGAATTTTGTACTTTTGAAAATGAATTAAGTACTTTTTGAATAAAGGATAGAGTTTGAAATTTTAGAAAAAAATTTTAAATTTTAAACTCTCTCCTTTCCTATCTCTCCGCCTTTGCCATATATCAAAAACAAGGCAGTATAGCAAAAATAAGGATAATTAACTTGCATAAAAGCAAAATAAATTGCATAATTTGCTGTACTGAATCAATTCAGGATATGAACTAAACCAAATCAGTTTTACTTATCTTCTTTTAGGGTCCTGTCTAACCCAATTAGCTACTTACTAACTGTTATAAACAGTAGTTTTTGCTAGGGTTAGTCAAGTTAAGTGTTCTGTTCAAGTTAGATTTTCTAAACTTGACACTTAACTTGATTACTGTTTAAGTTGTATTTAGTGCCCCAATTACTGCAGATGCACTGACTTAAAGCATCTTGAATTAAGGCAAAGACCTAAGCATCTCAACCCATTCTAGGTTATCAATCAAAAGTACCCTAAGGTGCTTGTGAGATGTTGACTTCTAAATCTATAGGTGCATGCAGTTCTAGGGTTAGGGCCTGGCTAAGTCCATTTGCGAAAAAGCCCTAGTTTTGAAAGGGGTAGTTTTTAAAATAAAACTAAGTCGAAAAATTTATTTTTAAAACTTTTCAAAATTAAGTAAAAGCTGATTTTGAAAGCATTTAAAAACTACTTTAAAAACTAATTTTGAAATGAGTAAAGTGGTAAGAAAACCAAAAAGTAGACTAATCCTATTCTACCAAACATAATCCTAACTGCCTTCTTAGTGAGCTGAACTCAGACTCAGGTAGGGGTTTGGTGAATATGTCAGCTAAGTTGGATTTAGAGTCTACATGCTTAAGGACTATCTCACCCCTGGCTACATGATCTCTTACAAAGTGGTGTTTAACTTCTATGTGTTTAGTTCTGGAATGTTGGATTGGGTTCTTAGTCAAGTTGATTGAGCTAATATTGTCAATGTAGACCTAAGTTTGATTGTAGTTAAGCTGGAAGTCTTTGAGAGTGTGCATCATCCATAAGAGTTGTGTCACACACTCTCCTAAAGCTACATATTCAGCTTCAGTTGTGGATAGAGCTACACAGTGTTGTTTTCTACTGCACCAACTTACTAGGCTATTACCTAATAGTTGGCAGCTTCCACTTGTGCTCTTCCTATCTAATTTACAACCTACGTAGTCAGAGTCCGAGTATCCTGACAAATCGAAGGTTGAGGTCCTAGGATACCAAATCCTTACATTTAGGGTGCCCTTGACATATCTTAGTATTCTTTTTAGGGCGGCTAAGTGTGTTTCCTTAGCACAGGTTTGGTATCTAGCACACATTCCTACAGCAAAAAGGATGTCAGGTCTGCTTGCTGTAAGGTACAGTAGACTTCCAATCATACATCTATAGAGTTTAAGGTCTACTGGTTACCATCAGGGTCACTATCTATTTTTATATTGGTGGCCATGGGGGTACTTACGCTTTTAGAGTTATCCATTTTAAATTTCTTTATTAGCTCCTTAGCGTATTTGGATTGATGGACATAGTTTCCATCTCTAGTTTGTTTAATTTGTAACCCTAGGAAAAAGTTAAGCACACCAACTAAGCTCATTTCAAATTCATTTTCCATTATTTTAACAAATTCTTTTAGAAAGTTTGAGTTGGTGGACCCAAAGATTATGTCATCTACGTAGATTTGGGCAATAAATATATCTTTTCCTAGGGTCTTAATAAATAGGGTTGAGGTAATTTGACCTTGTTTAAATTCTTTAGAAATTAAGTAAGTTAATAAGCGTTCATACCAGGCCCTAGGTGTTTGTTTTAATCCGTATAGTGCTTTAGTAAGTTTGTAAACGTGGTCAGGTCTTTCTAAGTCCTCAAACCTAGGGGGTTGTCCTACATAAACTTCTTCTTTAATGAATCCATTTAGAAAGACTGACTTTACATCCATTTGGTATAGCTTAAATCCTTTATGGGATGCAAAGGCTAATAACATCCTAATGGACTCAAGTCTAGCTACTGGGGCATATGTTTCGTCATAATCTAACCCTTCTACTTGGCTGAACCCCTTTGCTACTAAGTGGGCTTTGTTTCTGACTATTTCTCCTTGATAATTTAGCTTATTCCTAAAGACCCACTTAGTGTCAATGATGGATTTACCTTCAGGTTTAGGTACTAGTTCCCAGACTTGGTTCCTCTCAAATTGGGCTAATTCTTCTTGCAAAGCTATGATCCAATCAGGATCAGGTAGGGCTTCATCTATAGTCTTAGGTTCTATTTTTGAAATCATTGCTATTTGACTAAGGTTTCTATAGGAAGATCTAGTCCTGACTCCTAGAGTTGGATCACCCACAATTTGATCGGTTGGGTGACTGAGTCTGGGTTTCTTGGTTTTTCTAGAACTTGGTTCAGCCTCAGGTCCGGCTGGTTGGTTTGGTTCACTATTTGATTCCTCTCCTTGAGTTGGTTCAATTATTGGTTCAATAATTGGTTCATTTGACTCACCAGTTGGTTCAATAGTTAGTTCGTTTATGGGTTCAATTAAGGATTCACCAACTTGTTGATTATCTTCTTGATCAGTGTTTGATGAAGTTGGATTTGGATTTGAGTTAATTTCTTCATCGAATATTAGGTTGGTTGTTTCTTTGATTATCTTGGTTTGGTTGTTGTAAATCCTATAGGCTCTACTTGTTGTCGTATATCCTAGGAAGATGCCTAGGGTTGACTTAGACTGGAATTTTCCTAAGTAGTCTTTGGTGTTTAGGATATGGACTTTGCATCCAAAGACCCTTAGGTAGTGTAGATTTGGAAGTCTATGGTAATATAGTTCATAGGGTGTTTTGTTGTGTCGCTTGTTGATTAGGACCCTATTTTGGATGTAGCAAGTCGTACTAATTGCTTCTGCCCAATATTGGTTGGCTAAGTTAAATTCATTGAGCATAGCCCTAGCGGCTTCCTGTAGAGTTCTATTTTTTCTTTCGACTATCCCATTCTGTTAGGGGGTTCTAGGACATGAAAATTCATGTATGTATCCATTTACCTTACAGAATTCCTCGAACCATTGATTCTCAAATTCTCCCCCATGGTCACTCCTAAGTCTTTTGATTTTAGTATCATTTTGATTTTCAATTAACTTACAGAATTCATTAAATAGGTTTAGGGTTTCATCTTTGGTCTTTAGAAACCTAACCCAGGTAACCCTTAAGTAATCATCAATTATTACTAAGCAGTACCGGTTTCCGCTTAGTGACTTGGCTCCATGTGAATCAAATAGGTCAAGGTGCAGGAGCTCAAGTGTGGTTTGAGTTAGATCAGATTGAATTAGTTTGTGATTAGACCTGGTTTGTTTACCTTGATTACATGATTCATATATTAAGTTTTCATGATTTTTAATTTTGGGAATACCTTTAATTAGGCCAAGTTGGGTGATTTTTGAAATAATCCTTAGGTTAGTGTGACCTAGTCTCCTATGCCAGAGATTTGATTGTTCTAACTGAGTTAACATGCATTTAGGTACTAGGGGAAGGTTTATAGTGTAAACATTATTTTTCCTAGTGCCCTTAAGCATGATTTCTGAGTCTTGCAAGTTTCTAATCAGGCAGTTAGAATTGTTGAAGGTAACTATATAACCAGAATCACATAACTGACTTATGCTAAGTAGGTTAAAATTGAAGTTTTCAACCAAAAGAACTTTCTTAATAACAAAGTCAGATTTAAGTTCAATATTACCTGACCCAATTACCTTGAGTGTAGCATTGTTGCCAAATGCCACTGAGCCTAGGTTCTTGAACTTGAGTTTGGTGAGTTTCAATTTATCTCCAGTCATGTGTTTGGAGCAACCGCTATCCAACATCCATTGGTCCAAATATTTATGTTCCTACACATAAAGAGTTTTGTTGATTTGAATCCAATTAGAGTCAGGAATAGCTTAAATTGATTTTCACTGCCTAGTCTGTCTCACCCAAATCTAGGGTTTTCAATCACGTTAACCTTATAGGTTTTGTGAGACAGGTTTTGATAAAAGAATTTTTGAGAAAAACATGATTTATTTTGAAAAACTTAATTAATTTTAAAAATAATTGAATTTATTTTGAAAAGAATGTTTAAATCTACAACTAACTGAAAATTTGTGTTAGATTTAAATTTGACAAAGAATAATTTGAATTTGAATTTCAAAAATTGGCTTTCAGGTCTTGGCGAGGCACTAGGCCTTCTTTGGTCGTAGCCTTATTGGATCATCAACCCTTTCCTTGACAAAGCCTTTCAATGAAATTTCATTTTCAAAATTAATCTTTGAAAAATTCTGGTCTAACTAGTTTGGGTCTTGGATCAGTAGCTTCGGCTAGTTTCACCAGTCTAAAGAGACCAAGTAGAGAATACTTGACCTTATTAGAATTGGTTTCCCTAACATACTATCATCTCACCGCCACCCAATACTATGTTGTCAAATTTCAGTTAAGTTGGTTCAGTTCTTAAACTAACCATTCCTAAATCTAAACATTGTACATTGCAGAAATTAAGTAAACAATCAATCATGCTAATTGCAAGCAAGAATTGAATTTTATCTAACAATAAATATCGTGTTTAGTTTGGCTCCCCTTGGACTAAAGCCATGATAATGGTCTGGCAAGATGTGAATCTTGTCCTTGGGGATCCAGTATTGATTTGATCCAGTTTGTTTGTTTAGGCATAGTTTGGGTACCCATGTCTGAACTTTAGGTCTAGACTGGTTTAGTACAGCAAAGTAGGATCTTTGTCTAGATTTGGTTCTATAACCTAGTCCGGACCAATTTAGAATCGACTTCTGTTTTCCAAGAATCATGTCAAGACTCTTGGATCCAGAAGTGAATCGTTCTAAAGCTGATCTAAGGTCCTTAACCTAAGTTTTCAGGGAGGAGTTCTCTTTCTCAAGTTTTTCAACTTGAGTAGAGGTTCCTTCTTGAACCTTCTCAGTTAAGGGTCTAGAGTTAGCTCCCTCTTTCAGGAGTTTTACTTCCTGTCGGAGGGATTCGACTCAGAGTTTATCTTTCGCCAAATCTCGAGAAAGATAAGAAATTAATTCATTCAACTGACTTCTAGTAAAACCACTTACCTTGATTTCGCCATCCTCTGAAAAGGTTAGTCTGCCATCGTCCTGTTCCGATTCTGACTCGGTCTCGAGTTCTTCTAAGGCGGTTAGTGCGAGTAGGTTCGACTGTGGGACCTCTTCTTCTTCTTCGGAGGAGGACTCGTCCCACGTTGCCTGAAGTGTCTTTTTCCTTCTATTCTTCTTGGTCTCCTTTAGGTTCGGACACTCCGTCTTGTAGTGACCCTTCTTCATGCACTCGTAACAGGTCACGTTGGGCTTGTTCTTTTCATTTGATGGTTCAGCTGGTTCATCCTTTCTTCGGCTGGCTTTTCTTCTGTTGGTTTGGTTCTTCAATTCCTTGTAGTAGTTCCGGGCCAGTCGGACCAGCTTAGGTCGATCTCCTTCTTCGTCTTCTGAGTCTGAGTCTGAATCAGACTCGGGTACAGGTTGAGGCTTCTTCTTGGTTGTCCTTCCAGTTTTACCTGCAACAAAGGCAATACCTTTCTCGGCCAGATTGCAGTTAGTCTGTTCATGTAATTCGATTTCAGAAAACAGTTCGTCTAATTTAATTTTTGACAAGTCCCTTGAAACCTTGTATGCATCTACCATAGATGCCCACAAGGTGTTTCTCGGGAAAACATTTAAAGCGTACCTTATTAGGTCACAGTTTTCTACCTTGTGACCGATGGTGTGTAGTCCGTTCATTAGTTTCCTGAATTCTGGCGTGGGAGTTGAGCTGCTGTTTCATTGTCGTTCATCTTGATCATGTACAGCTTGTTCAGAAGGAGATCTCTTTTGCTGATCGAGTGTCTGAAGTTCCTTTGTGCAGCTCGATCAGTTTCCCCCACAGCTCCTTGGCACTGTTGAATGGACCCACCCGGTTCAGCTCCTCTTTTGTTAAGCCGCATTGGAGGGTCTGGGTCGCCTTTGCATCAGCTTCAATCTTCCGTTTCAGAGCGGTGTCCCACTCTGTGTAGGTTTGAGGTACTCCTTCAGCATTTTTTGGAATCTCCAGTCCGGACTGGATGATTATCCACATGTCCACCTGAGTTTTCAGGTGGACCTCCATTCTGCTTTCCAGTAGGAGAAGTCTCTCCCACTGAAAAGGGAGGTCTTGCAGTGCTGAAGCCTTCTTGCATGGCCATTTTTTGAAAAAATAAAGAAAGAAAAATATCCCAAGACTTGGTCTTGGATTAGTAGTGCGGGATAAAGAAAAAAATATCGAGGGGTGTTGCACAACCTCGATTAACGAAAGAATTCAAAAAAAAATTAAAAAATTTTCGAAAATCCGAAAAATTCTCAAATTGGTGGTTGCACCAAATTTGAGCTTCCCCGCTCTGATACCACTTGTTGGATCGAGAGAAACGATAGAGGGGGTGAATATCGTAAACGTTCGGATTAACAGTTAGAGAAATTACGCAGCGGAAATTTAA
>JAGFNQ010007039.1:475431-504941 GCA_024364735.1 Boesenbergia rotunda | reverse complement strand
ATATCGGTCACCAGACCGATCAGACATAGCTGGATCGGTCACCAGACCGATCCACTAAGGAGCAGCGTGCCAATGTCCCTGATCGGTCACCAGACCGATCCAGTGACTCAACCCTAGCCCTCCAAGCTAGGAATTCATCCACCTTAGCCCTCCAAGCTAAGGATTTTTTCCATCTAACTCTCCAAGTTGGAATTTGCACCTAACCCTCCAAGTTAGGACTTTTCACCTAGCCCTCCAAGCTAGGACTTTTCACCTAGCCCTCCAAGCTAGGACTTTTCACCCAACTCTTCCGAGTTAGAACATCATCCAACCTAGCCCTCCAAGCTAGGCACCTGACCCTCCAAGCCAGGACTTTTTCACCTAATTCTCCAGGATGGGAATTTGCACCTAACCCTCCAGGTTAGGACTTTTCACCTAGCCCTTCAAGCTAGGACTTTTCACCCAACCCTTCCGAATTAGGACTTTTCCAACACCTAGCCCTCCAAGCTAGGATTTTCTACACCTAACCTCCAGGTTAGGATTTTCAATATCATGCCTAATCCTCGATTAGGACTTAATTATAATCATCACACCTAACCTCCCAGGTTAGGAATCTCCAGATCATGCCTAATCCTCGATCAGGACTTAATCATAATCCACCTAACCTCCCAGATTAGGATTTTCCATATCATAATCATCCTCCTAACTTAAGATCGTTGTCAATACCAAAACAACAATCAAGGTCAGACTGCATCAACACCAGCCTCCTGGAAGAACTTTCAAAAGGCATCAAGACGGAGGAGTTGATTTTACTCTAATTCAAAGCACTCCACCTCTGACATGGGTCTTGTACCTAAATCGCCTTCGGCCACCGGAGCAAATTTTTATAAAGTTCAAGTGTGGGGGAGTCCTAATTCTCTCAGCCACCCACATGCCTCCACTACCACGATGGAGGCTACTTCTTGATAGACTCCGACCACCAGAAATAAAGGGGAGTTTGTTCTTTCTTGCATTTTCCTTTATTGCATTTTTCACTTTTAAATTGAGTCCTTGCTAATAAATGCATGAGTAGAGTAGAATGACTAGGAGTCATTGTAGATACCATTTTAGTTTTCTTGGAAATTTGTTTCTTGCATGATTAGTAATAAATGTATCCCTCTAGGTTATATCCATAGCATTTTAGAGTCTTTTAAAAATAAATTAAATTTGGTTGTTAAAACTTAAGGTTTGAGCTAATGGATGAATTCTTGGATGCTTGAGTACAACTTGGCTTTAGATTCTTAATTGATGTCTCGAGATGAATTATTTTTACCTAGTGAGAATTAGCCTTACTTTTGTGATACACATATGTCATTGTACTCTAGAACTTGCTTAGGTTCTTTCAAAATCATATTTGAATGATTGGATCACATCTATAGAGACTAATCAATTTGTTTACCCTTCCATGTCAATTTTTGGCACTAATCATGTCTACTTTATTTGTCTTTCCTTATTCCTACTCTTAACCCCATTTTTCTATGGACTTGTTTGTTTGGGATGTTTTCTTAATGCTATTTTGCCCGAGACGGACACAGATTTAAGTGTGGGAGAGTGACTAGTGATTTGGAAGCAATTTTTATCAAGGATGCACTTCATTTCGAAAAATTTTTTTTTTGCCAAGTGAGTTGAGTTTGGTGTCAAAAATGAGCAAGAAGAAGTGGTTAAGGATGGAAATCAATTGAAGCATCTAGAGTTTTTATCATCAATTGAAGATCCAAGAAGCTGTGCAAAGAAAAAAAAAACAGTGAGAAAAATTATTGTGCCAAAGCAAGGAAAATTTTTCTGTGAAACTATTTTAGGGAAGAAATGTTTGGGACTTGCAGTTTTTCTTTGCTTGCAATTTGTCTTTGCTTAAGAAATCCGAAACATCTTGATAAGTGCTGAATTGAAGCTGGACAGATATAAAACAATTGCAGAAAGCTGTGCCAAGTAAATCTGTGCAGAAATTTGTTTACCATATCAAAGTTGTTTCCATACAAGCTGTAAAGCAGATTCTCTAGAAGTTGAATACAGGCAGAAAAAAAATCTGAAACATGGCAGCAAATCTGTGCCAAAAACAGAGGAAGAAAGTGAAAATTCTGTGTGGATTAGCAATTGAAGAGCTGAGCTAAAACTGAGAAGTTAGAAGCCGAAACTAAGCTGAATTGCAAGGATAGTTGCTGAAATGAGTAAGCTGCAAAGTGCAGAAAATTATTGTGCAGGTTAGTAAGTGAAGTATAGATGGACAGATCTGAGTTCAAATGCAGAAGAAAAAAAATGCCAAGTTAAATCCGACTGAAGGAAAGAAAATCTGTGCCAAAAGAAGAATGTTGCCATGAAGTTGTTTAGCCACCCTGCTAAAAGATGATTGCAGCTGTCCTTTGCTGTAGAAATCAGAACATAATATGTTAGAATCTGAATTGAAGCTGTATACATCTGAATCAATGAAGAAAGCTGTAGAAAAGAGGAGAAATCAGATGGAATGATAGTGGGACAGATTTTGTATCAATTCAAAACTGAATTTGGTTTTCTTAAATCAGCAATGTATTGCTGGGTTTCAACAGAATTGGCAAATGGCTTTCAGCTGGATTCACCCTCGTGGGGAGCAGACTTTAAGAGAAGGCAGTTGGATGAATTCAGAACATAAGAAAAAAAAAACTACAGAACCAAGGCTGAAATTCAACTTGTTGAGCAGAAGTTTTGAGTGGAATACTTTAAGTGCTCAACTACTTCTAGATGCCAACTGATATGAAGAAATTAGAGTTTTGCAAGATCTGAAATGCTCCATTAGAAGACTTGAGAGCAGAGAAAAAAAAAGAAACAGTTAGGAAAAGAAAGGAGAGGCAAAATGGCACACAAGGGAGTTCGGCACCATTGAATTCAGTGGAATTTTTCTCATCCAAATCCAAGCCTTGCATAACTACATTCTGACCTTACTAGAGAGAAAGAAAAAGGAAAAAAAATCAGAAAAAAGAGAGGAAGAAACAAGTTGGCACGCAATAGCAAAATTGGCACAATGACACCAACAAAGTTATCTTCATCCAAATCAAAGGAATTATTCAAGTTTGACTCCACCACACTTTTTACTTCATTACAAGGACTGACAAGAGGGGCAAGGCACATTGGAAACATTCTTGAGCATTCAAGTCTTCCACGTTATCAATTTTTTCATTTTCTTAGTTTTTACTCCATTTCTTACCATTTTTCATGTTTTCACTTGTTTTTGTAGATGTTGATCCTAATCATGAATAATAGTGGAGAGTAGATAACAAGCAAGCCTATGGTAGTGCAAGAAGCATGTGTGCTTGAGTGAGCTCCACTCCATCATCAACTTAGAACTTAAGGAGAGAGCCATCAAGATTTTCCTTGAAAGGCTAGTGAGTTAAATTCATCTCAATGAATCATGATGGATGAAAAGGCTAAGTTATTGATTTAAGGACAAGATACTAATCCATAGAGCTTAGATTTATGAGAATTGACAACCTTAGGTAATTTCTTTTCATTTGTTTCTAATTATGCTTAAGAAAATCTAGGGGATACATACTTAGTGGTTTTGCGAGATGCTCAAGCTTAAGTGTGGAGGAGTTGATAAGTACCATTTTGTTGATTATTTTAATTGCTAAAATCCATGTTTGACCCATGTTTTGCTTGCTTAATTGTGAATTTACCCTAAGTTTTAGGATTTCCTCTTATTTTGGACTTAATTGCAAATTTGCACATATTTGGATTATTTGGCCACTAAATTTTTGATCTATTCTTGTAGGCATGAAAGGATCCTGGACCTAGGGCATACTGGGTCAAACTTGAGTCGGAAGTGGACCCGGATCGAGTTATCAAGCTTCGGATTAATCTGGGCCGTCCGATCAAAAGCGGCTAGATCTGAGCCATCTGGGATCATTTGAAGCAATCCAAGCTAGGGTTAGGGCTGATCAAGCACTCTGATCAAGATCTGAAGGTTTCATCCCAATCAGAGCTCATTCAACCGTTGGATCAAGCTCAGAGGGTTCTAGATCGTCCATTCAAAGATTAGGTTGATCTGGACCATCCGTTGCACATCTGGAGGATCGGAGCTACCACGAGGTAGATCCTGACCCCTGATCATCATCATAAAAGTTTGGATTAAATCATAGCAAGATCAGCCGTTGGATTTTCTCAAATCAATCTGGGTCGTCCATTGTTAAGTATTTAATCAGAAATTCCCTCAGCTTCTCCTCGTCGCGTCTTCGCCACAGTTTTCATTTCTTCATTTTGTTCTTCAACTGTTCTTCAGATTTTCTTCAATCCGAGGCGCGACCACCTCAATTTCTTCACTAGATCATGTTCTAGGTTATTAGGAAGACTCATCCGTGAAGTTTCCAGCCTCAATTTGCCCAAGAAACAGGGCTGTTGAGAGGTTTCCGCAGTTCTGCCATTTGCTGACTTCGGATCGGCTGTGCTCCACTTCCATCCATCCGAGCTATCTGGAGGGGTTCCCTAGAGTGCTTGGAGCATCCCCAACTCACCATCGCACGTGGACACAGTTAAATTCAAGAAATCGAATGGAAATTTCAGATTTGAGCAAGCTGAGCTAGTTTTGATCGCAGGTTGAGTTTTCCCATGGATTGCTGAGCTTACGGGTTCGAGGCTCACCCTTGCGTGACGAACAAGGAGTACATTGAGCTAGGGAAGGATTGGGGTTTAGATTTCTTATTGTAATTCCTGTTTTAGCTGTAAATTCGAATTCTGCCGCAATTTCATTACTGAATTTTCTGTTTCAGCTGCTGTAGTTTACCTTTTGGGCTTGATTCTGCTTAATTATTGGTTCGAAACTGTTCTTCCAGTAGTTAGATAGCTTGTTTAATTAACACTTCGCTTAATTTTATTTGCCTTGCAATTTCATGCTTTCGTATCAGTTTTTGTCCCCTGTTCTGCGTATCAGATTCAATAGCTATTCAGTTTCAGTTTTATGAATTATTCAGTGGTAATTAGGTTTCAGTAATTAGTTAGGCAGTTTGTAGTGAGCAATTGCAATTAGTTTAGTTGTTTCGTAGCTAAGTTTCATTTCTGCAATCCCATTAGCTGTTGCGTATCAGCCCCATTGCTGCATGCCAGTTTTCCTGCTTGTAGCGAATCAATTTGTCATTTCTGTAATTCAATCTCCATGTCTGCCATTCTTAGTTAGCACTTCTGAATTTCTAATTCATGAGCTCAGTTTTGTCTGAATTGAATCTGAACATCAAAAATTAGAACTTAATTTTAGCTTGTTGTGTTTCCATTACCCATTCCGCAAGTTTCATTTCCATCTCTGCTTGTCTGCATTCGGTTTCTGCATAGTTAGACCATTTCTGCAGATTGAATCCAGTTGACATTAGCTATTCTGAATTTTAGCTGAACGTTAGATTGGAGCATGTGATCTAAAAGGCTTGGTTGACTCTGAATTCAATTTACTGCATCTCGACATTTTGGTTTCTGAATTGTTGCTGCATTTTACCTTCATTCCGGCATTTCTGAATTCAGTCTCTCATGTAAATGTTTCTGAATTGGTCAGCTCCGCTTCTGAATTCTGCATGTTTATCACTTTCGCAGCTAGCTTCGAGCATTTGTCCTCAATTGACTTGTTTGGCTTCATATCTAATTTATTGCTGCAATTTCTGCATATGATCTCTGATTTTCTGCATCCAATTTCTGAATTAAGTCTGTTCTTGCCTTGATCAGTCTTGGATTTCAATCTCTTCATTCACACGTGCAGATAACTTCATTGACAACATATCTATCCAAGCTGCATTGATCAATTAAAAAGTCTGCAGCTAGTTTTAATCTTTAGCACATCAAATTTTTTTCTCCTCTTGGTATCAAGTTGTTCCTTTGCTGCACTTTTGTATCAAGTAAAGACTTGGCATTAATTTTGTAGCTGTTTGGTTATAGAATGATTTGCATTTGATTTGTTTGGATGTGTAATTCCTGAAGCAGCTCTTTAAATCAGTATCAATCAGAATCTGGATTGATTTGATAACAGATTTGATTTCCAAATTGGACAAGGTTGCATTAGTTGGATAAATTGTTCATTGGTTGAGTTATTGATTGCTATGACTTGTTTAGCTTGTTAGCTAAGTTCCATTAATTTCATGCGATTTCATTTAAGATTGCAAACCTAAAACTCAAATCACATTCGAAACCCAAATTCACAAACGACACATAAACACGAGCTTGAATCAAACAACATCAACTAGTCCCGAGGAAAAATACAACCTGTGGCCCCTTTACTTCGTTTTCATATTTTGATTGCAAAATGGGTTTCCAGCATTATTCATATTTAAATTTGAGACCCACATTCGTGACAGTGTATTTTGGGCCCGTAAACCCACAGACACCAAAACATCACAAAACTTTGACAAACTGACGCACCAAAAACAACATCATAAAAATCCACAGATCCCAAAGGAACTCGCAAAACCTTGCTCTGATACCAAGAATTGTCACGACCCCAGAGGTACATGCTTACTCGAAAATCGGGCAGCATCTCCCCTGTACAGCGGACAATATGGGGCAAATATACATACTATCTCACATATATAGCTTAGCCACATGCGGCTAGCATCACAACAATATATAAAAGACACACAACCACGCAGTTTATAATAATTTAACGGGTGGCTCAGCCACCTTAAAACATAAAAGAAATAACAATCCAAAGAGAACTCGAATGTCTCTGATAACAACAAAACCGGTCCGAATACACGAAAACAAATAAAAGGCAAAACTCACCATGTGCCAAAAAGAAAACACCCGAGCCAAAACGGAAACAACTCAACACTGGGGACTGACAACTGGATCCTCTCCTGGCTCCAAGAAATACTCCTACCTGCTATCTGAAACAACATAAAAGAAAGCAGGGGTGGTGAGTCCGGACGGACTCTGCGGGTATATGAGTAGACAATAAGCATGGCATAATACAAGATAACCAAGTAGAGAATCTAACAAGGTACAGTCCATAAGGAAATATAGAAACCTAATCATGCATAACATATGTAAATCGACATGGTATAAAGTCCGAATAACGACTAAGCAGGTATAGAACAACTCAATAACAATAAAATCAAGATATACATGCATGTCAAACATGTGCAACAATCATAGCTCATATAAGTGCATCAAACACAAGCAAATGCATAAAAAAAAATGTATGCACATGATGCAATGACATGTGTCACCCCTGACGCCAGTCAAACCGTCAACACATCCCATCTGTGTGACCGAGTGGGTAGGGCTGTGACAACTGTACCACTCCAACAACAAATACCACAAAAGGTGTGGTTGAGTGGATAGGATGCTGGGGAGTCCACACTCCAGACCCCGGTACATCGGGGGAGCTATCAACAGCTACAATATCCCTCGAAAAACAACGGTGAGGGTGAGCCACCAACAACTCATCCCTCTAAAAACAACGGTGAGGGTGTCACTGTTTGGCACAATAGGACAGATGCTCGCACTCTAAAATCTACCACGACAATAAGTGGTTGAGTGAATCGAGCAACAATATGACTAACGACTGCTTAACCAAATGTAAGCCAACAGTCGTTAGTATGCAACGTGCAAGTATGGTGCATGCTATACGATGCACGAACAATCGGAGAAACAACGATTCAATAAAGTCCAACGAATACACGATGCATCAATACAATCAACCGGAAATCAAAAACCCACGATTATGCACCTACTCTACTAGGTAGGGTATTTCTAATGCTAAATAAACCTATCTGTGTGTAATGGACTTCTAGGTACTCGCGTACAAGCGATACTTTACAGAACAGAAAACCAACAGAGGACTGTACAGAAATGAATTTGGAATACTCAAAAATCAACGAAGAGTAAGTATCAACGACGATATTAAAACATCAAACGACAAAGAACAAGGTCAAGCAACCTATTAGACATAAGATAGCCATGCTTTAAGTTAAACGAAACTACTCGAGTACAAAGGAGAAATACCCGCCTTTTATGTAGAACGTATACGAACAGAACCTCCCATGATCAATGACGTGAGTCCAAGGTCAAGATCCTGTTAAGTAATTAGAATTAAGTTTTTATACAATTAAATAAATTAGCTAAATAAATAGTCAAACACGGTTAGAATAAATCCTTACTATAACACTTATTTAATCAACTCATAAATACAACTGATTCATTCAAACAAATTATACAACCCTAATCTTCCAAGCTAAACAGCCAATTCAAACACATGGCAAGGGAATTTCCAAAACCATGAGGTGCTGATCGCACACCACAGGAAACACCAATTCAATCCCTAACACTTCACCTCATAATTACAATTGCCCAAATCAATTCCAATTCAAAAGGGAGCTCACACATGATGCTTCAAACCAACTAAATCTTCTGCCCCTAATCCCCAACTCACAACCCAATCATAAGTACTTGATAAATAGAAAATTGGAAGTATCACACAGTCACAATGCAAATCTACTTCCTTCATTACAGGAATAATACACTTACACTCCCGAATTGAATCCGCAAATCAGAATCGATTCTACCCTGTATCTCAAAACCCAAAAGTATATACGATCCACATTCTTCAATCCCTAAACCCATAGGAAATCCAAAAATAAGATCAACTTCGAGTCCACTGCAACTCTATTGAACAGAACAACCAATAATAAAATTTTCATTACAATTCCAAAACAAAACCTAACTTTGTCATCCATACCCAAATTGGTGGCATGTGCTCAGCGTCGGTTGACGAAGTCGACGGCGTCGGCAAGGTGGAATCAAGAAGTCGAGGCGCCGACTCGTGGCCTCCTGTTCGTGCTTGCCGTAGAAGTCGAAGAGGAAGAAGAGAGGAGAAACTCACGATGAAGGGTCTGTGGACACCCTTGGCGCGCAGAAATCAACCTGGCTAGGGCTTCGCGTGAGGGCGACGACCGGTTGGCGACTCGCGTGAGGCGCCGGCGCTTTGCTTGTGCGCACCGGAGAAGAAGGAGAAGAAGAAGAGGGTGCGGGGCGGCGGTTGGCGTCGCTAGGGCTGGGGTGTGCTGTCGCGTGGCGTGGGGCAGAACTGAAGGAAATCGAGAGAAACTGCTTCGGGGAGGTTTTTAGGGCTTCTAATTGTTTTTTGGCAATTTTATAGAAAGCCCCTCCATGTTTTGGAGAATTTTAACTAGGCCCCTAGAGTTCGAATTTTTTTTCCCTTTTCAACCCTTAAAATTTCGGTATTTAACATTCTTCCCCACTAACAAAAATTTGGTCCCCAAATTTAGCTAGTAAATCACAATAGGTATTAGTCAACCATAAAACTGACCCAGACTAGTCCACAACCATAAACCATAAACCGCAACAAGTACTGGTCATCAACAAGCGAAATCAACAACTCAGATATAATATGAATATGGAATGATAAACCAACCATACGCACCTAAGTAAATATCAGGAGGTTTAGAGCTAGCTCACTTGGTATCAGGATTCATAAACTCTAGTACTTATCTTAGAGGTCTAGAGTTCGAATCCTGAGAAAGGCAAAAATCCACTAGCCAGGGGTGGGAAGTCCTAGTGAGTAACGACACGGTTGTTGGTCGTCGACATCGGTTGTTGGTCGACGACATAGTTGGGCCGCCAAATGTTGATTTGGCCGCCAGGTTGTTGGGCTGAGGGGCCAGGTTGTTGGGCCGCCAAATGTTGATTTGGCCGCCAATTGGTTGAGAGACCGTGTCGTTACAATAAAAAGGCGCCTTTTTATTGTAACGGCACGGTCTCTTGACCCCTTTGGCGGCCAAATCAACATTTGGCGACCCAACAACCTGGCCCCTTGGCCCAACAACCTGGCGGCCAAATCAACATTTAGCGGCCCAACTATGTCGTCGACCAACAACCGATGTCGACAACCAACAACCGTGTCGTTACTCACTAGGTCTTTCCACCCCTGGCCAGTGGATTTTTACCTTCCTCAGGATTCGAACTCTAGACCTCCAGGATAAGTACTAGAGTTTATGAATCTTGATACCAAGTGAGTTGCAGCTCACTTGGTATCAGGATTCATAAACTCTAGTACTTATCCTGGAGGTCTAGAGTTTGAATCCTGAGGAAGGCAAAAATCCACTGGCCAGGGGTGGAAAGACCTAGTGAGTAACGACACGGTTGTTGGTTGTCGACATCGGTTGTTGGTCGACGACATAGTTGGGCCGCTAAATGTTGATTTGGCCGCCAGGTTGTTGGGCCAAGGGGCCAGGTTGTTGGGTCGCCAAATGTTGGTTTGGCCGCCAAAGGGGTTGAGAGACCGTGTCGTTACACTCACGTTTTCAGAGGATGGCAGAATCACTGTAAGTGGTTTTTCTAAACGTCAATTAAACGAATTAATTACATATCTTTCTCGAGACTTGGCAAAAGCCAAACTCCGAGTCGAATCTCTCCGACAGGAAATAAAACTCTTGAAAGAGGGAGCTGACTCTGAATCCTTAACTGAGATGGTTCAAGAAGGAACCTCTACTCAAGTTGAAAAACTTGAGAAAGAGAACTCCTCCTTGAAAACTCAAGTCAAGGATCTCAGAACAGCCTTAGAACGATTCACTTCTGGTTCCAAGGGTCTTCACATGATCCTTGGAAAACAGAAGTCGGTTCTAAATCGATCCGGATTAGGCTATAGAACCAAATCTAGACAAAGATCATACTATGCTGTACTGAACCAGTCCAGACCTAAAACTCAGGCATGGGCACCCAAACTGTGCCTGAACAAACAAACTGGATCAAATCAGTATTGGATCCCCAAGGACAAGATTCACATCTTGCCGAACCATTATCGCGGCTTTAGTCCAGGGGGAGCCAAATTAAAAACGATATTCATAGTTAGATAAACTTCTATTCTTGTTTTTAAAATTGCTTGATTGCTTGTTTATTTAACTTCTGCAATTTATCATGCTTAGACTTAGGACTGGTTAGTTTAAGGACTAAACCAACTTAACTGAAATTTGAACAACCTAGTATTGGGAGGCAGTGAGATGATAGTACGTTAGGAAAGCCAATTCTAATAAGGTCAAATATACTCTACTTGGTCTCTTTAGACTAGTGAAACTAGCCGAAGCTACCGATCCAAGACCCAAACTAGTTAGACCAGAATTTTTCAAAGACTAATTTTGAAAATGAAATCTCATTGATGTTGGGACCCGGTGCATGTCGACAAGGATACGAGTTCGTAAAATTTTAAATTTTTACGTGCAGCGGAAGAGTTTGCATAAAATAATTTCCTAAATTATTTTTAACTTCGTATCTAGCATGCAACCTTATAGTGTATCGACATAATCATAAAATAAAAGTTTGCGGAAAAGTAAACTAATTTACTTTTATACCTCGCGTAACTTGAAGAAAGGGACGAGATCCAACCGTAGCGTCCCTTGGAAGCTTCGCCTCTATTCGCGTCCACGTCGAGTTCTCTTTGGGATGACTTCGCAAAGTCACAAGTTTTGTGCCGACGAGAACTACTAGATTCTCGGAAGGCACAACTAGAAGAATAAGAGAAAATAATGAAAAACTAACCAACGAAGTAACGGAATCGAATTCCGGGAAGAGAGGAATCGCTATCCGCTTCTTCTTCTTCGTGTTCGGGTTCTCCTTCTTCTTCTTGAAGCTCACGGCCTCCACCACCTTGGATGTAGGTTGGGCGCTGGCCCTAGGGGAGCTAGGGTGGGCGCCGGCCCTAAGGGAAGAGAAGGAGGAGGAGGAGAGGAGGGATTAAGAGAGAGAGGGAGAGAATAATTAATCTCTTAATTATTTTCGTTAGGAATAAGGGCTAGCCTTTGGTTCCTTTATATAGTAGCAACTCCTTTGCTAAGTCTCCCTCTAAACGGAATTAGTTATAAGAAATTTATCTTATAAATTTTCTTATTGCTTATTCCTTTTAAGCCTAGTCTTATTATAAACAATTTATAATAAAACAAATTAGTTATCATAAGAGATTTATCCTATAAATTCTCTTATGAATTTTATTATAACTAACTTTATAATAAAACTAATTATTTATCATAAGAAATTTATCCTATAAATTCTTATGGATTAATTCCGTTTCAACCAAGTCTTTATTATAAACTAATTTATAATAAAAACTAATTCTTCTTCTCTTTAAATTATGGAATAAATTTTATAAAAAATTTATAAACCTTCTTATTATGGATAAATCAATTCATAATTGATTTTATAAAATTAAAATAAACCCAATTCATGGATTATTTTAATCTTCCATAAAAGAATAAATTTCTATAAATTTATTTATATAAATTTCTTTATACAAATTTATTTATCCATAATTTATAAAATAAATCACGCTGGATTTATCTTATTAATTAAACCAATTAAATTGGTTTTTCTCCCTTTAATGGCCGGCCACCCAAGGAGGGTTAACACCCTCTTTGGCCGGCCAAAACCGACCCGAACCGATCGCGAATTAAACTCATTTAATTCGCCCAAAAAGCCTTCAAAAGACTTAGCCATTTTTAGCTTCCATTGCGCCTCTGACTAACTTAGATTCGACTTATTTCTCTTGATCGGAAAATCCAATTTTCAACTCATTTTAAATCCCTCGGTTTACTCGTAGTGCGTGTGACTAAATAGGCTTTCGATTTATGTTGGCCGTCTATAATTAACTAATTATAGAACGATCATGAGTGACACCTAGTAGTACATCATGATCCCCAATTAATCGAAAGATCAACGGTTTGACCTCAGAAGAAATTATTCTGAAACCCTTCAGCAGCTCTAATGAATCGTGCCCCATTCCCTTCACCACCTTTTACCCACTTGGTTCAGGACACGGTCAATGGTGTCAGTCCCCACTAGGCTGACTACGTCACGCCTAGCCCAAGTAATGTCTTACTCGTCCTTTGGATTTCTAATTACTCTCATGTATTTTAGAGACTATCACTCTAAACATGATATGCTCTGGCCAGAGGCTTTGAGTAACAATCCGACGATAGGCCTGGGTATACATCTCCTCGCAAGGAGTGGTGAATCCTTTGTAGGCTGTTCAAACATCTTCGGGCACTTCGGCTTATACCCGATCATCCTGGGTCCACACCTCCTTGGAGATGCTTGCTTAAGATGTCAAAGTATAAGTCTCCATGACCAAGATGACTTGAACACCGCATGTCAAAGGAACATCGCACTTAAGCCGCAGTAAGATCTTCATTGACATATCTACATGTAGATTCCCATATGAAGTCTTACAGCTAGTCACTCCAATGAACTAGTTCCCTTAACTAGCATCCATGTTTATCTCCGGACATCCCAATGCCACCAGTCAGTGAGAATCAGCTGATTAGAGAATAACCCATGCTAGTCTCAACAGAATTAATTGTGTCCGTTTTTATCAATTCATCGACTAGGGATATTTTCAATACTTCACATTTGCGCATTTAGAGATAATCACTAGTTGTGATCTCATCACAAATTCTCTTATGCTGTGAGTTATATTGCGGACATTCAGTATATGAGTTTAAGATCCCAATCAAATACACAAGCATGTATACTCAAATAGTGAATTATCATTTATTAATATAAATGTTTTACAATCATAAGGCGATTGCCTTAGGACACTTCTCTCATATCACTAACAATTGAAAGGCTTTGTCAAGGAAAGGGTTGATGATCCAATAAGGCTACGGCCAAAGAAGGCCTAGTGCCTCGTCAAGACCTGAAAGCCAATCTTTGAAATTCAGATTCAAATTATTCATTGTCAAATTCGAATCTAACACAAATCTTTAGTTAATTCTAGATTCAAACATTTTTTTAAAATAAATTCAAAACAATTGTTTTCAAAATTAACCTAACTTTTTCAAAATAAATTATGATTTTTCAAAAAAAAAATATATATATATCTATTAAAAACCCGTCTCACAAAAAACCCTTAAGGCTAACGTTATTGACAACTTTAGATTGGGTGAGACAGATTAGGTTGTGAAAATCAATCACTAGTAGAATTTTGATAATATACTTCGCCAATAATTACTTCGGTCATGATTAATGACGAAGTAATATATATTAATAAACTTCGGTAATAAAATTGGCGTAGTAAATATAATTTTAGACTTCATAGATTATAAAAATGGACTTTACTTTCAATTTTTAATAATAATTACTTCATAATTTTTATTTAACGAAGTAATAAGGCTTACAATAAAATTTATAATTTTAAATGGTGAAGTAATAAAATTGAACCGATAAAACAAAATAAAATTTGAACCAATATATATATATATATATATATATATATATATTATGAGAGGAAATCTTCTCTATTAAAACCTCACAGCTCCCTTAGCCCTAAACCCATTGCCCGATCCCTTTCTCCTCCCCACTTCGCCCGACACCGCCGACCCGCCCTCCCCTTCATCGCCAATGCCGCCGATCTCCCCCAGTCGGTCGCCGCCCCTCGTCGTCGGTGCTAAGCCCAAGCTGACGTCTCCCCCTCTCTCGATCTCTCTCTCCCTTGCTCTCCATTTCGTCGGAGATGAGCAGCGGCTCTCGCGCACGGCGATATCGGCGATCTGGCGAAGGGAGCCGCCGGGCGCATCTTCCTTGCGCAACGATCGCCCTAGCCAACCATCTACTCTCGCGTTGGTTCTGATCCAGAGTTTGTGTCCTTGCGGAAACCCCTTATCTTGGCGAAAGTTGGAGATAGAATAAGGTGAAGTTCATCGGAGATGATCTCCACCTGGGTTCTCTGTCGTGGGTTGGTTTCGCTTGGATCAACACAGGGAAGGAAACATCTTATTGATCTAGAACGTATTGTGTACCTTACTCAAATACATTAACATCTTAACTATCGTTTTTCAATTTTTGAATTTGCTGCTCAATTTTAATCTGACCCAATTTAAGCTGTTGATTACCTTTTCCACAAAAATTCTATTATGTTTCAGATGCCCATTTGTTTAGCTGCCAAAAGGAAATGAATCCTAGTTGCAGGGAACCATAAAGATACTATAAATGTTTGAATAGCTCGTTCTGGGTGTACAATAAGATATGATTTTGCAAGAGGTTTGTAGGTTTCTTGTTTTGATTGATCTGAAACTTCATAGTGTATATATAGTCTAATGCCCAAAGGTGACAGTATCTATTACAGAATTTTCAAAGAAGATTAACATTATATTGTATGTTCTTGATTAATAATGTTCAGTTTAACTTTATATATAAACTTTGATATATTTTACTATTGTATGTTTTTCTTTTGTGCATTTATTAAACTTTATCTAATAATTGTTGTAACCTTGTATAGTCATAGAGATAATCCTTATGATTTTCATAGGTCAAAATGGTTGAAAACTTGATTTTTTCAAATGGCACTACTGCTTCCCTACTTATAGATAGAGGAGGTAGAAACGCTCTCAATGTTCAAAGGACTGTTAAAGATATAACTGGTACTGGTGCTCCTGGTTTGTTCCTTGAGGTACATGAATAATTCTTGTTTCCTTCATTCTTTGCAGTTGATTTGGTTCTCAACTTCAGAATGATCTTTGTTCTTACTTTTTTGCATTTGCATGATTTCCAGGATCAAGTTTGGCCTGAGAAGTGTGGTATGAGGTCAATCTTAATTCCCTTGCTTTGCTCTAGCTTAGTTTCTCCTCCTCCAAAACTCATTCTTACCTAATTTCCTTTCCCCTTTAGCAATCAGAACATATGCAATGAAAATAGGTAATTTGTCGCACAACTGCATCAAGTAAGTATTTATGTTGTCATAGTTTTATGCCTCTGCCTATTGTTGTATTGTTCTTAGGTGATATCAGCTGAGGAACATGCAGCCAGGATAACAACAGCTCGGAAGTTATTGGTGATGCTGATTATTTTCTCATTGCTCGTACTGATGCTCACGCAATTATTGGTGGTTTAAACAAAGCAATTGCGCGGGCTATTCTCTACATAAATGGAGGTACAAAAGAGTTGTTCATCGTTGTTATTTTCCCCCTTCATTACCACGAATAAGTCTTTACTCATCATGAGTAAGTAAATTTGTGCATGATTCTCGGTTCTCTTTCTTGGAAGGTCAATCTTGGCATTTATAATTCTTTACTCAATTGCAAAATATGCAAAAACACAATAATACATTCATCCACCACCTATCTTGCATTTCCAAATACATACGAGAGAAACAAAGTTGTGTTAATATTATCATTTATTCAGTAATTACTCTAACATATGTCCTCATTGCTCTGAAGCCTATTTTATTATATTAAATAGAAATGTTGGAAATTGTTTTGGTGCAATGGTAGTGAAGGCATGGGGGTCTTCCTTTGACTAAGACTTGGCTATGTGAAGATATTAATTCACTCTTTCAGTATTCAATTTGGTTAAGTTGTCTGTCTAGAGATTAGACATTGCAAATGTTAGAAAGCAATGTGTAAAGATAGCATTTGCCTCATCCCATATAACACTGGATAATGTTTTAACTATTTATTAATTTTTACTACATACTAGTCAATGTTATATTTTCATTTTTTCAGGTACCATTGGATTTTGACTATCGTATGAAGATAAAAATATGATATATTTATTGGACTCTATGTCAAATAGAAATCGCGATGATGCATGGAAAACTATAGTGTAGATGGTAGATTATGTTGATTTCGAATGCATTCACTTATAAATATGGAAAAAATAATTTTTTTACTTTTAAAAATTTAGTGGGGTCAAGATGTACAATGCCTCAAAGGGTATCTTTAAAGGACCATGTTTTAAACAATTAACAGTATGTATTGTGCTTATGTATGAAGATATGAATGGATGGTTCTTATAACTTGGATTGTGACCATTACATTATCTTTTCTATTTCATTGTAGGGTAATCTAAAACAAAGTGGTTCTATTGAATGTGGATATTGTGTGATGAGATACATTAAAGAGATAGTTGAATGTGAAAATCCAGAGTTGGAGAAGATGGTAATATTTTTTTTATTATATGCTTTGGTTTATGATTGAGATAAAATCTTACAGTTGGATGAATCTAATACATTTTGTATTTTTGCATAAAAGTTTGCAGGAACAATCAAGAATCAATATTACCAACAATCCGAATATGATGATGTTAGAAGTGAATGAAGTGAATTTGTCTACTCATATGTAGGTGTCTAAATTTGTGATGTACTTAGGATACATGTTTTGATCTTTCATTATGGATTTTGGATATACTTGTGGATATATATTTTGGTTATATATACTTGTGGATTTGTGGATATGTACTTGTACATTGATGGATTCGTTGATATATATTTATCATTTTGAATGGATAATTGTTTAATTTTAATGAAGTTAAAACAATTTTTACTTCACTCTTTTATTAAATTAGTGCGGTGGTAATCGACATTTACTTCATTAAATTAAAATTATATTGTAATAAAATATGATTATTTACTTCGATAATAAAATTTGATGGTGAAGTAATCAAAAATAAAATACTTCATCCATTTAAATTGTGATGAAGTTAAAAAATATATTTACTTCATCACAATTTAATAATTGTGAAGTCGTTTCAAATTTATTACCTCTGTATCATACAAAATAATGAAGTCTTTGAAATCGATTACTGTGCCAATAAATGTATATGATGAAGTAACATAATACTATATACTTCGATAAATATAAATACTGGCGAAGTTATAAAATATATTTGCTTCGATAATTAATGTAAACTGTGAAGTTACATATCATATATTACTTCGGCGCATTACAAAACTACTAAAGTAACAAATATTTTTTTTTACTTCGATAATTAATTTAAACTGTAAAGTTTTATATCATTGATTACTTCGGCACTTTACAAAACCAACGAAGTAAAAGACAAGTTTTTACTTCAGAATCGGTCCAAATCTGAACCGGTTTGCCTCTTTGAACCGGTAAAAGACTTCGCTAATTTCATGGATATGACTTCGGTTATATGGCGAAGTAAAATGATCCCTTTTTTACTTCACGTGCGTCTACTTCGGTAATTATCTATCTATGACTTCGGTGAATATACGAAGTAAATTAAGGAAATTCTACTAGTGAATTTAGGCTATTCCTGATTCTAATTGGATCCAAATCAATAAAACTCTTTATGTGTAGGAACATAAAGATTTGGATCAATGGATGTTGGATAGCGGGTGCTCCAGACACATGACTGGGGATAAATTGAAATTCACCTAACTCAAGTTCAAAAATCTAGGCTCAGTAGCATTCAGCAACAATGCTACACTCAAGGTGATTGGATCAGGTAACATTGGACTTAAATCTGACTTTGTTATTAAGAAAGTTCTTTTGGTTGAAGATTTTAAATTTAACTTGCTTAGTATAAGTCAATTGTGTGATACTGGTTATGTAGTTACCTTTACCAACTCTAACTGCCTTATTAGAAACCTGCAAGACTCAGAAATCATGCTTAAGGGCACTAGGAAAAATAATGTTTACACTATAAACCTACCTCTAGTACCTAAATGCATGTTAGCTCAGTTAGAACAATCAAACCTCTGGCATAGGAGATTAGGTCACACTAATCTGAGAATAATTTTAAAAATCACCCAACTTGGCCTAATTAAAGGTATCCCTAAAATTAAAAATCATGAAAACATAATATATAAATCATGTAATCAAGGTAAACAAACCAGGTCTAATCACAAACTAATTCAGTCTGATCTAACTCAAACCACACTTGAGCTCCTGCACCTTAACCAATTTGATTCACATGGAGCCAAGCCACTAAGCGGAAATCGGTACTACTTAGTAATAGTTGCTGATTACTCTAGGTTTACCTGAGTTAGGTTTCTAAAGACCAAAGAGGAAACCCTAAAACTATTCAATGATTTTTGTAAGTTAATTGAGAATCAAAACGATACCAAAATCAAAAGACTTAGGAGTGACTACGGGGGAGAGTTTGAAAATCAACGATTCGAGGAATTTTGTAAAGTAAATGGGTATATACACGAATTTTCGTGTCTTAGAACCCCCCCAGCAAAATGGGATAGTCGAAAGGAAAAATAGAACCCTACAGGAAGCCGCTAGGACTATGCTCAATGAATTCAACTTAGCTAACCAATATTGGGCAGAAGCAATTAGTACGGCTTGCTATATCCAAAATAGGGTCCTAATGAACAAACGACACAATAAAACACCCTATGAATTATACTACCATAGACTTCCAAACCTACATTACCTAAGGATCTTTGGGTGCAAAGTCCATATCCTAAACACCAAGGACTATCTAGGTAAATTCCAGTCTAAGTCAACCCCAGGCATCTTCCTAGGATATTCAACAACAAGCAGAGCATATAGGGTTTACAACAAACAAACTAAGAAAATTGAAGAAACAACAAATCTAATATTTGATGAAGAAATCAACTCAAAATCTGATAATCCAAATCTAACATCATCAAATACTGATCAAGAAGATAATGAACAAACTGTTGAACCTTTAATTGAACCCTTAAATGAACTAACTATTGAACCAACTAGTGAGTCAATTGAACCAACTATTGAACCAAATGTTAAATTAAATATTGAACCAAATCGACCAGCCGGACCTGAGGCTGAACCAAGTTCCAAAAAAACCAAGAAACCCAGACTCAGTCACCCAACTGATAAAATTGTGGGTGATCCAACTCTAGGAGTCAGAACTAGGTCTTCCTATAGAAACCTCAGTCACATAGCAATGATTTTAAAAATAGAGCCTATGACTATAGAGGAAGCCCTACCTGATCCTGATTGGATCATAGCTATGCAAGAAGAGTTAGCCCAATTTGAAAGGAACCAAGTCTGGGAATTAGTACCTAAACCTGAGGGCAAATCCATCATTGACACTAAGTGAGTTTTTAGGAATAAGCTAAATGATCAAGGAGAAATAGTCAGAAATAAAGCCCGCTTAGTAGTGAAAGGATTCAGTCAAGTAGAAGGGTTAGATTATGAAGAAACCTATGCCCCAGTAGCTAGACTTGAGTCCATTAGGATGTTATTAGCATTTGCATCCCATAAAGGATTTAAACTGTACCAAATGGATGTAAAGTCAGCCTTTCTAAATGGATTCATTAAGGAAAAAGTCTACGTAGGACAACCTCCTGGGGTTGAGGACTTAGAAAGACCTGACTATGTTTACAAACTCACTAAAGCATTTTATGGACTAAAACAAGCACCTAGGGCCTGGTATAAACGCTTATCAACCTACCTAACTTCTAAAGAATTTAAACAAGGACAAATTGACTCAACCTTATTTATTAAGACCCTAGGAAAAGAAATCTTTATTGCCCAAATCTACGTCGATGACATAATCTTTGGGTCCACCAACTCAAATTTTCTAAAAGAATTTGTCAAAATAATGGAAAATGAATTTGAAATGAGCTTAGTTGGTGAACTAAATTTCTTTCTAGGGTTACAAATTAAACAAACCAGGGATGAAAATTATGTCCATCAATCCAAATATGGTAAGGAGTTAATAAAGAAATTTAAAATGGATAACTCTAAAAGCATAAGTACCCCCATGGCCACAAATGTAAAAATAGATAGTGACCCTGATGGTAAACCAGTAGATCTTAAACTTTATAGGAGTATGATTGGAAGTCTACTGTACCTTACAGCCAGCAGACCTGATATCCTTTTTGCTATAGGAATGTATGCTAGATACCAAACCTGTGCTATGGAAACACACATAGCAGCCCTAAAAAGAATACTAAGATTGTTAAGGGCACCCTAAATGTAGGGATTTGGTATCCTAGGACCTCAACCTTTGACTTGTCAGGATACTCGGATTCTGACTATGCTGGTTGTAAATTAGATAGAAAGAGCATAAGTGGAAGCTGCCAACTGTTAGGGAATAGTCTAGTAAGTTGGTGCAGCAGAAAACAACACTGTGTATCTCTATCCACAACTGAAGATGAGTATGTAGCTTTAGGAGAATGTGTAGCACAACTCTTATGGATGATGCACACTCTTAAAGACTTCCAGCTTAACTACACACAAACTCAGGTCTACATTGATAATATAAGCTCAATTAATCTGACTAAAAATCCAATCCAACACCACTTTGTAAGAGATCACGTAGCCAGGGGTGAGATAATCCTTAAGCATGTATATTCTAAATCTAACTTAGCTGACATATTCACCAAACCCCTACCTGAATCTGAGTTTAGCTCACTAAGAAGACAGTTAGGATTATGCTTGGTAGAATAGGTTTACTCTACTTTTGGTTTTCTTACTGCTTTACTTGATTTCAAAATCATCTTTTAATTAGTTTGAAAAATCTTTTTAGCATTTCTTTTTAATAATTTTTCGACTTAGTTTTATTTTCAAAAACTACCCCTTCAAAACTAGGGGTTTTTCGCAAATGGACTTAGTCTAGGCCCTAACCCTAGAACTGCATGAACCTATAGATTTAGAAGCCAGCATCTCACAAGCACCTTAGGGTACTTTTGATTGATAACCTAGAATTGGTTGAGATGCTTAGGTCTTTGTCTTAATTCAAGATGCTTTAAGTCAGTGCATCGGCTGTAATTGGGGCACTAAATACAAATTAAACAACAATCAGATTAAGTGTCAAGTTTAGAAAATCTAACTTGAACAGAACACTTAACTTGACTAACCCTAGCGAAAATTACTGTTTATAACAGTTAGTAAGTAGCTAATTGGGTTAGACAGGACCCTAAAGAGATAATTCAAATTGATTTGGTTCAGTTTATATCTTGAATTGGTTCAGTACAGCACATTATTCTTTTGTTATATCCTTATGCAACTACTTTTTGCTATATTGCTTTGTTTTTGATATATGGCAAAGGGGGAGAGATAGGAAAGGAGAGAAGGTTTAAAAATTTTTCAAATTCAAAATAAATAAATTTTCAAAACTTTAATTTTTTTTTTCAAAAAGTACTTATCCTGTCGTCAAAACTGTCTTTTTCAAAACTATTTCAAAGTACTTAATCTAAGTTGCTTTCTAAGTACTTGACTTAAAGTGTTTTTCAAAAATTTCCAAGTACTTGACTTAATCCAATTTCAAAATTGTTTTTAAGTACTTGACCCAAACTATTTACAAAAGTATTTCTAAGTACCTAAACTCAAGCTATGTTCAAAATTTTTCTAAGTATTTATCTTAGATAGAAAAGTTTCTAAAGTACTAAAGAGATTGAAATTTTTTAGAAAATTTTCTAATAAGTTATTGACTTAAAATTTTCTAAGTGTACAAACCAAAACTTTTTTTGACCAAAATTTCTTTTGGAAAATAGTTTCTAAAACTTCTGTTGAAAAATGTACTAAGTGTTGAAAAAAAATCAATTCCATCTTTAGACTTAGAAATTTTTTCAAACCCCACGAACTTTTGAAAATCCTAGGGGGAGATTCCTTCCGAAGGGAGGAAACTAAACTGTTATATCACTTGTTTTTAACTTAACTTTTTGAATCGGGTTGCCATAAATAAAAAAGGGAGAGATTGTTGGTGCAGACAGCACCCAAGTCTAACCTGTGTTTTGATAATGGCAAAGGGTTCAAAAGTTAAGATGTTATGTTGATCTTGTTAGTAATATGAGAGAAGTGTCCTAAGGTAATCGCCTTATGAGAGAAGTGTTTTCCGGCTTCATTCTCTACCACTGAATCAGATAGGCCTCCTGTCGGACCCCTCGGGCTGGAGTGTCCGGGGGTGCTTGTGCAGTTGGAGGCTCAGTAGGTATCGCATTCTGACTTCCTTGCGGGGTTGCAGTGTTCCCCTGCTGGGTCATCAGGGTGTTTATGATCTGCTGTTGTTCAGTAACCTGACGCTGCAGGTCGGTAATCACTTGCATCATATTAGGTGGAGGTACTGTCTCATTACCCCGATTGCTACGTCCTCTAGCCATATCTATCATATAGATGATAAAGGACTACATAAGAATTAATGCTACTTTCTTTTGTTATGCAAGCATAAATCATCTCTATAATCATCTCTATATATATCATTACTGTACATGAAATAAAGTAAAGCCAGGTTAGGATCTCTTACTTGGAAGTGGCAGGATGAAGCTTTGATGTGTGTGTGTAGTGGGGAAGGCAGACCTGCTCTGATACCAACCTGTAACGCCCGCCCCTCCTTACACTAGGGCAGGGTTACGCGAACATAAATTTTTTTTTTTCGTTTTAGCGGAAGCATTTTGAAACTTGAAACTTGAACATGATACATGTATAATCTTGTACTTGAACATGTAAGGCATGAAACCATTTAAACATCTTAGACATTGAGGAGAGCATGCTAGGTACCTTCACATTCTTATTTGCATAATAGAAGCATGCCACATAGTCATTTCTTAAGACAGAGGAGTAAGTATGAGGAAGGATAACATAATACTAAAGTTCTTTAGCAAGTATAAACTAAGTACTTAGCATATGAGCAAGAGTGAGCATGAAATATCCATATGAGTCTAATTATCTGCAAGTAGCAACTTAGTAAGTATGATTCAACATTTAACATGCAATACTCAGCATATGCATAACTAAATAAAACATGAGTAGATCTTCTTCCACCATGCCACCACCACACACATCTTTGCCCCTCCTGCTGCTCCCTTTAGTTTATCCATTCCTTACCCTTTTCTGCAGTACAAGGGAAACATGGAAACTATAAGCATATAGCTTAGTAAGATCCTTTCCTACTCACAAAATCATACGTTCCATCAAGTAGAGAAAACATCATGTCATAACAGTGCATAGCATTAAAACACTTAACTTAACATAGCATAAGGGAGCATATGTACTTATCATAAGAAGCATACTTGAACTTAACATAATTCACCTTTATAGCATAATAGTCATATAGTCATGACAAGAAATGTGAATGCAAGATGCTCTTTTGAAAACATGCATAGGATGAGTTCATGCATATGCTTTTCTTAAAATCATACATATAGGTACTTAAACATACATCCATCATCATTGGGGGATCCCGGCTTGTACCTCTTACATACATACATAATGCGCGCATCCCTAATAGGCCGAGGTAGCTAGTCTCTAACCTACTAGGAAAACTAGGTCCGTTCATAGTCCGTCGACCTAGGGGCATCCCCTTACTAGGTCCGTTCATAGTCCGTCGACCTAGGGGCTTCTCGGGAGCCCATCCCCTTACTAGGTCCGTTCATAGTCCGTCGACCTAGGGGCTGCATCCGGAGCCCACCCGTGGACCTTGCTAGGATCCGGTACAAGCCATACAAAGTAAAATAGCATACATGGATTTTATCATATCATAAGCATAGCATATTCTTGTTTCTTACTAGGTCCGTTCATAGTCCGTCGACCTAGGGGTTGCATAGCACATTCTTATCATATCATAAGCATATCATCATAACCTATCACATCATTGTCATATCATGAGCATGACATGCTTCTTATCTTATCATGAAGAGTGCTCTTAGTCCCGACTTACAGGGAAGCATCTCTTAGGCATTTCATCATACATAAGCCATGCTTAACATAAGGGTGCTTAAAGAGCTTAAACATAGACATGTACATCATGATTCTTAGAGCATGAAAAAGCATGGGAAAAGACATGTTATCACCTATACTACTCATAGCATATCATGAGTATCCTTGGCGTGCCTAATTGGGGTTCTAGCTTCCCCCTTAGCCCACATTCTTATTTAATCAGAAAATTACAGCATATAAACTCTATGTTTAGAGCATGATAAACCATGAAAAACATTACCCTAACATCATACATTAAGGTAGGCATCATAGGGGAGACATTAGAAGGCATGTTGGGGTTGTTACCCCTTTTTAAGTCCTACTTATCATTCTTTACAGAAAATTCCAGTATACATACCTTAGTTTCCAAGCATGTTAAAACCATGAATAAACCATATTTACATCATATATCATCTTACATATCATAGGAAGGGTCATTATCAAGCATACTAGGAGTTTAAACCTCTCTAAGCCCTAAAAGAGGTCCTTGACCGAAAATTCCAGCAAGCCTACTCCGGGTTTTTGGGGGCTTAAGGACAAGGAAAACATCATATTATCATCATCTATTTAGTCACACATCATGAGGAAAAACATATGCAAGTATAGGAGTAGTTTAAACTCTCGCAAGCCCTAAAAAAAACCTTCTTGGCCGAAACATCAAGAGCTTCATCCTATGTTTAAACCATTTTAGGCACTCGAACTATTGTAATGCAGGTGAGGGGATTACTTACTTCCTTTCGTTTGAATTATACTACCCAAACTCTTTAGGGTACCCTTTGGTTGAAAGAGAGTGAGAGTTTCTTTGCTAAGACTTTCTCTAGAACCTTTGGCCCTAGTAGAGAGCAAGGTCCTTGGGTGAGATCTCCTTCCTTCCAAACCCCTAGGGTTGGAGCCCTAGGTTTACTTTTCGAAAATTGATAAGGGGAGGGGCTTGGGTTTCGGTGGAGAAGGGTGAGGAAGAAGAAGAAGAAGAAGAGGAAGTTATTCCAACTTTCCTTATTTATACTTCTCTCATGAAAAGACATGTCTCTTCACTTCCCTAGCTTTTAACAAGCATGTTTCTTATTCCCTCTACAAGAAACATTGCTTGGTTCATTGGTTATGACATGGTGAGTGCATCTAGGAGGTTCAATCCTTGCTTCCTCCTTTTTATCACATTTTGCACTAATCCATATCAAAGCCCATTAAGCCAAGCCCATCATGAAATTTCATAATATTAATAATATTCCATGAATTCATAATATTCCATAATATTTCATGATAATATTTCATGAATTCCATAACATCTCATATTCATGAATTCATAATATTTAATAATAATATTTCATGAATTCATAATATTTCATAATATTTCATGATAATATTTCATGAATTCCATAATATCTCATATTCATGAATTCATAATGTTTCATAATATTTCATGATAATATTTCATAAATTCCATAATATTTCATATTCATGAATTCATAATGTTTCATAATATTTCATGATAATATTTCATGAATTCCATAATATCTCATATTCATGAATTCATAATGTTTCATAATATTTCATGATAATATTTCATGAATTCCATAATATTTCATATTCATTAATTCATAATATTTAATAATAATATTTCATAATATTTCATATGGGAAATTTTGGGATGTTACAAGCCTAGTGGGGACTGACACACATAGACCGTGTCCTGAACCAAGTGGGTATAAGATGGTGAAGGGAATGAGGCACGACTCATTAAAGCTGCTGAAGGGTTTCAGAATTATTTCTGAGGTCAACCGTTGATCTTTCGATTAATTGGGGGTCATGATGTACTACTAGGTGCCACTCATGATCGTTCTATAATTGGTTGATTATAGACGGCCAACATAAATCGAAAGCCTATTTAGTCACACGCACTACGAGTAATCCGAGGGATTTAAAATGAGTTGAAAATTAGATTTTTCGATCAAGAGAGATAAGTCGAATCTGAATTTATCAAAGACGCATTGGAAGCTTAAAATGGCTAAGTCTTTTGAAGGCTTATTGGACGAATTAAATGAGTTTAATTCGTAAGGAGACGGCTAGGATTTGGCCGGCCAAAGAGGGTTCCAACCCTCTTTGGTTTGGCCTGCCACAATAAAAGGGAAACCAAATTGTTTGGTTTAAATTATAAAATAAATCAAGCGTGATTTGTTTTATAAAATTATGGATAAAGAAATTTATATAAAGAAATTTATATAATGAAATTTATATAGAAATTTATTCATTTTATGGAAATTAAAATGAACCATGGATTAGTTTATTTTATTTTATAAAATCAATTATGAATTGATTTTTCCATGATAAGAAAAATTTATATATTAAATTTCTTGTAAAATTTTATTCCATAATAAAAGGGGAGACATGATTGTTTTTATTATAAATTAAGTTATAATAAAAACTTGGCATAACGGAATAATTCATAGAAAAATTTATAAGATAAATTTCTTATGAAAAATTTATTCCGTTAAAAAGGAGACTTGGCGATAAAGAGACTACTATATAAAGGTGCATAGGCAAGGCTTAGAAATTAATTCAAGAGATCAAGGATTCTTGCCTAGCCTCTCTTCCTCTCCTTCTCTCCCTCTCCCTCTTCTAGGGCCGGCTACCCTCTCCCTCTTCTAGGGTCGGCTACCCTCACCTCCTTTGCCGTGAGCCACCTCCACCAAGAAGGTGCCGAAGAAGAAGAAGAAGCGGGTCGCGACTCCTTCCTTCCTCCCGGAATCTTGATTTCGTTTTTCCGTTTGGTGGTTAGTTTTTCATCTCTCTCTCTTGATATTCTTGTCGTGCCTTTGGAGAATCTAGTAGTTCTTGTCGGCACGAAACTCGTGGCTTTGCGAAGTCATCCCGAAGAGAACTCGGCGTGGACGCGAATAGAGGCGAAGCTTCCAAGGGACGCTACGGTTGGATCTCGTCCCTTTCTACGAGTTACGCGAGGTATTAAGTAAATTAGTTTACTTTCTGCAAAATTTTAAATGTATGATCATGTCTCTACAACATAAGGTTGCATGCTAGATACGTGGTTAAAATAATTTGAGAAATTATTTATGCTAAACCTTCCGCTGCACGTAATTAAATTTTAAAATTACAAACCCGTATCCATGTCAACATGCACCCGGTCCCAACAGTGGTATCAGAGCCGGTTAGTGTTCGACATAATCATATAATTGTTTTGTGGAAAACTTTGTCATGATCTCAATTTTGGAAAATTTTCCAATTATGGAAACTTTCCAATTATGATAAATTTTAGATTTAGGAATTTCAAAGTTTGGAAATCCTCATGAAATTTCGCAAACTTTTGAAATATCCTAGTTTCTGAAATTTTATGATAATTGTGAAAACTTCCCATTTTTGCAAACTTTTTAATTTTGGAAATTTCCTATTTTAGAAATTTTTCAATTTTAGAAATATGTTAGTTTTCTTTGTACCAGAAACTTACAATTATTCTGAAAACCTATTATGAAATCTCACAATTTTGGGCACTTTCTTCCAACAAAGTCTAGACAAATGTATGGATTATTAATTGACAATTAAATTCGAATTGGATTTAAATTATTAACAAAATTTTTTATTTTGGATTGATCCTCGGGGAGCTGTCCAAATTTAAAGTTAGTTGTTGTAATTTAAGTTCCTATTTTGAATAAAATTGTCATGTTTAATTTGGTTACGCCTCGGGGAGCGGACCAAATTAGATTTACAACAAATTTCATTTTTTTGGGTATCTGAGCCTCGGGAGCCACCCAAGAAATAATTTGTTGAAATTAATAAATCCATAAATAAAATATGTAATCAAATCTTGGAAATTTTGAGGTGATTTCAACATAATTTCCTTATTTGATTTAAGAGGTGATGCTCTTACATATTGTTGTCTCCAAAATTAATTAGGAAAATGGTTTCCTATAGAGTTTTCTTAAAAGAGATTTTCATGAAAATAATATGTGGTTGAATTAAGGGAATCTGTCTCTTAATTTAATAAGATTTGATTTAGAGAAATCAAAGTCTTAAACATATTATTTCTGAAATTGATTATGACAATTTAGGAAATTTTTTCCCAAAACAATTCCTTGAATAAAGTATGAAATTAGAATTAGGAAATCCGGTTCCTAATTCAATTAATGATACTTGATAAATTAAGTCACATACATACTTTATTAAGGAAATCGTTAGTACATGACATAATTATACGTCATGAATATGCTTAGAAAAGAAAGGATGAGACCCAAAACCCCTTACAAAATATTAAGGCCAACACCTTCCATTAATATGGTTAAAACCGGAGTTTTGTTTCTCGTTTGGGTTGATGGACACATCCATGCCCGGCTTGAACCTCAACATGTTCAAACCATGGAATTAGTTTATGATTAATATAGTTGGAGTCAGAGGTCAATCCTTAGTTTTGGTTGTTGGACACATCCAAGCCTGACTAAACGGTTGAATGAGCTCCAACCATATTAAAACTATTTCTTGATTAATGGGTCAGCCTTAAGCTTGGAGCATCGATTTGTTGTGCCACAACCAAGGTCGATGTAAAGAGAGGTGCAGTTGGGTGCTATGTATATTGTTGCATACTTGTTAATGAGTTAACAACCCAATGATTTATGTAAACATTCAATTAGTTGATAGCATAAAGTGATAGTTACATATATGTGATATGTAATCGGTATAATTACCTACCTTCATAGCTAAGAATAACTTGATGGCCACAGCCATGGTTGTTCTTATCTATGGTTGGATATCAACCTATTTGGAGATGTTCCTACGATCTCCCGAATTGATAAAAAGGGTTATTCAATTCGATAAATAAATATGATTTAATTAATGTATGTTGATGCATTCTTTATCATTCTTCTCACATAAGCTCAATTTGTATATCTAGGATAATCACTCGATCATGTCTTCTCTGAATTTGCGTTCCATTTTAGACACCAATAAACTGACTGGGCCAAACTTCATGGACTGGCTTCGAAACCTAAGGATAGTCCTCAAGGCAGAGAAGCTTGCTTATGTCCTTGAAGATCAACTTCCCAACCGTCCTCCAGAAAATGCAACTCCAGACCAGTTAGTGGCCTATCAGAAACATGTGACCGATTC